>PVJD01001873.1:0-233235 GCA_004026545.1 Mormoops blainvillei | reverse complement strand
ATGACCATAAGCCTATCTAAACTATACACAAAGAGAGTAAATCGTAAAGAATCCATCAAATCCACTACTGTCTTGATTAACAGAACACAGTAGCGAAGTATAGTTAATTCTAGTAATAGAAAAATGTTAGAAAATCTTCTGATATAAATTATTACATCAAAAATAAGATAAGAATAAGACAATGATAATAGAAATTGACACACATGTAATTACACTAAATATCCTCTTATAAAACTTTAATAAATTATCAATAGATAGATAATTATTTAATATAATAAGGAATATTGAGACAGAACAGATATAAAATAGTATCAATCTTAAATACTAGCTAATGTCACATTTGATTATGAAAGAAATATTTCCAATAAAGTCAAAAACAAGATTAGGATACAAACTATTACCATTATAACTAATTTAATATTATTCACTATGTTAACAGTTTTTGGAAATTCCAGATGATGTAATAAGGTAAGAAAAAAATTAGCCTTAAAAAGGCAAAAATTAAAATTATCATTGTTTGATAATGACATAATTTGGAATCATCTATATCTAAAGGGGAAAAGGAAAGGAGAAGATAACATTAGAACATTCATCAAAATATAAACTATAAAACTATTTTACTCAAAAGTATTATATATATACATACATATGCTATTGTTCTTTGGGGGAGGGGGATAAAATTCACAAATCTTAATCTTTGACCTTTTCTGAGTTTCTCAAGATTTATGCAATGATATTACAATAATTCTAGTCAAAAATATATATTATTTTCATAAGTGTATGGTAGTTTTGTAAACAAAATGCTTGAGATTCTTAGTCTTAACCCAACTCCACCCCCATGGCATAATCTAGAAAATTATTGTGGGAAGGATTAACTCTTCTAAAGAACCAGTCATAGGTCAATTAAGCTGTACAAAATTTTCTATCCATTGAAAGTATTCACAATCCTTTTAGTCTTATTGGCAATTTGAAAAATGTATGTTGCTACTTTGAGGAATTTCAATGGTATTTTCAGACAATATTTTCCCAAGTGTCCCTGTAGGGAATTCCAATCCCTCACCCTTCACCCTTCACCTGGATTTCTAAGAAACACAAATTCATCCACTGGTGGTCACTTTACAGCAAACTTGATAATGCAGCTAGAGATTTAGGAGGGGCCAAAATTATTTACATCAGCTGAAAACAGAGAAGCAGGATTATTTTTAATGCAATAAACAAGTGAAAAACTCCAGGAAGTCCAAGAGAATATTGTGCCTTGACATGGCACATGGCACAAAATTTTAAACTATTCTTACTAATTAGTAGTCATGGCTGTTATTTCTAATTAATTGATTAACATAAAGGGTAAAAGTACTCTTTTCTTCCGAAGGTTAATTAAAATCAACATATGCATTGACAACAATGACAGAACTGATGAGATTAGACCAGTGATTCTCAAATGAAGGCAGTTTTGCCCACTCTTCCTTCCCCACTACACCAGGTGGGACATTTAACAATGTCTAGAGGCCTTTTTGGTTGTACGCACTATGAGTAAGGGTACTGTTGGCATTTATTGGGTATAATCCGTTAAACATCCTACAGTGCACTGGATAACCTCCCATGAGAAGGATTTATCTGGCCCAAAATATCAACACTATCAACATTGAATAACCCTGGATTAAATAGTGTGCTATATTGTGTTTATAATTTCTTTAGGAAAAAGTCGTCTATTTTCTTCCCAAAGAAGCAATGCATATGTTTTTGGAAATAAGTTGACATGTCATTAGAAGTCTATATATGACTTGTTACTCTATTTTTTGCGTTTAACTTATTTACAAATAAGTTAGCTATATTAAGTAATTCACAGGAATTTTGTGAAGCACTGTGGCAGGAAATTAAATGACCTTATTAGCCATTCTCCTCATCTCCCCAGTCTTGAAGTCAAGACTGCTTGGTTGCTCACCCAAGGAATATATTTCTCAGCATCCCTTGAAGCTGTGAGCAAAGGGAAAGAATCTAATATATGAGTAATTCCCAGGTATTTCTTGTAAAACAGTTGTCATAAGATACTCTCATCCTTTTCTCCTTTTTGCTACATGGAAATGGTAAAAATTGTAGTTACCACCTTGGACCCATGTGTTGCAGTTATGTGTGAAAATTATAGGGCCACTTTCTACTCTGAATGCTTCCCTACCTTTGGATTGTTCTGTGAGTAAGAAATAAATTCATGTATTTTTTCCTCCCCTGTAGTTAGAGGTTTTGTTAGAGTAGTATTGGGTTGGTCAAAAAGTCCATTTAGTTTTTTCCATAAAATAAAAGATACATTTTACATTTTCACCAATAACTTTATTGATTTAGATATTTTGATTATGTCAGCTATCTCCTACATGGTATAATGTTGATTGTTCTCAATTAATGTCTTGATTTGATTGCTAGCTATCAACTTCAACTGGTCTACCTGATCATGGAGCATTGTCCAGCAGAAGCCTCTAGCATGTAACTTCACAAACCATTTTTGACATGTTCAGTCAATCACAGCACCTTCTCCATACACTGCACAAATCTTTTTCTGTGTCCTTCAGTTGTGTTTTTACCTTTCTTGAAATAATAAAGCAAACATGCTGAAAATGTTGTATATTTTCTTCCATCTTCAATATTAAAATGGTTACACAAAACTTCAGCAATTTTGATAAGTTTTTTAAGAATTGAATGCTGATATGACAGCTGTCACAATATAGTCTAAGAAGATGGTTTTGAATGAAGTTAAAGACAACTAGGGGCCCCGGGAGCCACCTTATAGAAAAAACAAATGAACTTTTTGTCCAACCCAATATATGTTCCTATATCCTAGCTATTACAGAGGTACTATCATTATCACCATTTTTAAATGTGTAGATAAGAGAAATTAAGGAAGTTAACTAAATCAAGAACTCATAAGTTGTAGAGGCTGAGGTCAAACAAAATATGACTTCAGACTCTGTGGTGCTGACCAGCCAATATTATCTCAGCAGCCAGAGCCTGTAAAAGTCATTGTACTTTTGTAACTACATGATCCCAAGAAACTCCTCTAAAAGATTTTTACACCGTTTTTCAAAGGGAATTGGCATTTACAAAAGGAGAGGGGCTCGGGGTAGCTACATTACATCTGAATGAAGCAACTGTCCCGATTCCATGGAAAACTCCAATTTATCTTTTCCTTTAAGGGGAAAAATTGAACAGCTTTACACATCCGAATGAACCAAGGTGCTACTGAATGAGTCACACAGACTTGGTGGACTATATTGACAAGAGGTACAGTCTAAGGCTGTGGTGGATCTCAGTACAGATCACTATGAGCTTGACAAGAAGATGAAAAAGCGATCTAAGAAACAAGGGGTGGCACATGCAAAGCCAATAATGTAATTTAAAAAGCAACAAAAATAACATGAAAATTCCTATGCTATTTCAGGAAAATAATCCTGACTGTCTACTACCAAAGAGTAGGATTATTGTTGCTACTTAGGAAGTGTCATAATATCTGCTTTAGGCAGGAAACATTTTGACTCACAGATATTAGGAAGAAAGTGTATAATATTGTAAGAATATATAAAGATCCCAGAAATGTAAGAGCACCAGTGTTTCACAGGAACTACCCCAGGAAAACCATGAGAAATCAAAGTCTCCCCATCTCCCCCAAGAGATCATGGTTTCATGCATTTCTGCCTCTTTCTGTTAAACTACATCATTCATCTTCCTCTCTTTCAGGGTCTCTTCTGCTTCAGTTTGCACAGGTCTCCATGAGAGGACTTCAGCCGCCTCTACACAATAGCAACTCTTCTTATGTCATTGTGATGCCCCTAAGATTAACTGCCCTAGGCAGATCTGTTGACTAATTCTAAATTCCTCAGGGATGGATCCGTTTAGCTCTTTTCACATTTTTTTTTTTTGAGCCAAGCTGTAAGAGTCCTAAATTTCTGCCTTGTTGAAATGGACTTGCTGCCTTAGGCTAGATGCACATCCATGGTCCAGTAAGTGCCAGCCAGACGGTGCACTTGCCCTATACATGACCAGAACACACCCTCTCATTAGCGAGCAAAGACAAAGCAGCTTCCTTCAGAAGGCACTGGGGAAATAACAGGTCATTATAAACAAATCTGGTACAGCTTTGATAATTTTGCTCATCTGAGAAACTATTTTCAACTCAGATACTAATCAAGAAATGATCCATTCTACCAGATGCAACAGAATGAATATGTTTGTCCTTGTGGCTGTGGGCAAGAATGCAGAGGCAGTTGACCAGAACACACGGAACATGGAGCAAAACACAGGGGTCGCCCAGAATGTGCGGATAGAGAGCAGAGGCCAAGGACCAACACATGGAGAAGAAATGTACCAGATAGGGTTCACCAGTTTTGAGTAAGAGAAATTTACTCTGGCCAGCTTGAGTATATTAAAAGATAATGTATTTAGGAGAGATAGGGGTAGCACTCAGAACTAACAGGAAAACTCAGGTAGCTATCAGGTAGCTTTTAGAGAGTCTAGGTTAGAAGGACCTACTAGAGAAGTTCATCCAGGTGGACTACTGCTGAAATGAATAGGTCCAACCATTAAAAAAAAACAAAACACAACATCATTTTTTGTCAGATGGGAGAGGGGTGGAGGGGAATGGGTAAAGAGGTGAGGGGATTAAGAAGTACAAATTGGTAGTTACAGAATAGCCATGGGGATATAAAGTACAGTATAGGAAACAGAGCATCCAAAGAGCCTATGTATGACCCATGGACATGAACAATGGTAGGGGTATTGCCTGAGGGAGTGGGGAGGATCTGGGTGAAAGGAAGCAAAGGGGGAAAATTTGAGACAAGTCTAATAGCATAATCAATAAAACAATTTTAAAAATTAAGACATCTATTTTTATTTATTTTATTTTAATTATAGTTTACATTCAATATTATTTTGTATTAGCTTCGGGTATACAGCATAGTGATTAGAAAATCATATACTTTACAAAATGTTCCCTCCCATATTTCTAATAGTACCCACCTTGTACCATACATAGTTATTATAGTATTATTGACTATATTCCCTATGCTGTATTTTATATTCCCATGACTATTTTGTAACTGCCAACTTGTCCTTCTCAATCCCTTCACCTTTTCCACCTAGTCCTCCAACCCCTGTGCCTCTCAATCATTTTTAATTTATGTGTCAATTAGTCTCCAATTCCCCCTCTACTCAAATTCCCAGAGTCCAAGAGTGCCCAGTTAGGCTTGAGGGGGAGAAAAAACCCCTTCACTAAAAATTGTACCTAAAGGTAATAAGAGAATTTCCCAAAAGAAAACCAGATGCTATGTAAAAAGTTAAAAGGGAATGGTTGTCGGATAGAAAATAAGAATAACAATGTTTACTACAGAAACTGTTTCTTGAGCAATAAACAATTAGTAGATGCAGTTGACAGAATAATAATAATAATAATAATACTGAGAATGATCTCTTCAAGAATACTATTGAAATGACTGGTTTATAAAAGTATAAATTGAACAAATGCAGATCAAACTAAACCAAATCATCCGCAGGAAATAGAGATAGTAGCTAAAGTGTCAGTAACACTTTCTATGTACTAGAAAACTTTCTAAATACGTTTCACTTATTAACTCATTTAGTCCTCACTTCAACCCCACGAAGTTGTCAGTTGAGTCCCATTTAGAAAAAGAAAAGCAAGGCACTGAGAGGTTAAGTAACTTCCGTGAAGACCCACATTGGAAGCTACTGAGTAGGATCGGGTTTCCCACAATAACTAGCTCCTCCCCAGCTCTACCCAAGAACCCATTGCAAGGTCTTGGAAGGGAAGGAGAGGGAGGGGAGGGAAGGGGAGAGGAGAAGAGGGGAGGGAAACCAAGGAACTAGAGAAGGGAATCAGCAAAACTTAGACAAAGCAAGGGGAGAAATCTAAATTAGATAAAACTAGAAGATCTCCTGACTTCTTGATGCATCAAGCTCAGGATTTCATTGACATTTTAGTTCAGAGAAAAATAGGAATTAAGAAGAGAAACTACTGTACGTTGCCTATGGTTTCTTGAATCTGGAGGTGCTGAAATTCATTACATAGTAGATTTCTTATTCTGAATTACGAGGTCAGACATTCCCAGCTAATCTCGCCCTTATATCTTCCCAGATTATATCTTCCGCACTGTGAGCCCCTCCAGCAAGAGTTGTTACAGATAGATGAAGTGGTAGATGGGACTTGGATTTTTTCAGTTTGTGCCATTACATGAAGAAAACATTCTGTATAGATTTCCGGCCTACTTTTAAATGACATTTAAACAAGGGAAATTCCTGTTAACCAGATTAATTTCATTCTGGTTTAATTCCAGGAAAAGAACAGGATGAAGGAGTGAAAGGGCCAGAAAGAACCTAGTTATAATGGTCTGCATCCCTCCGTTGGTTGGTCGTTTATATTGCAGAGTATTAAGAATTTCACTTCTTTTCCTTCATGTTTGTCTTCATGAACAAATTAAATGGGGCTCCAAATCACAATTGTTTGTAAACAACAGAGGATTATTTGGTTGGTAGGAAAGGCTTGTCTACAATTTTAGATAAACTTAAATCCTGTCTACTGGAAACAGGCAAACATTAGTCCTAAAGTAACAAAATGACTATCTTTTTGTCTCCAACTCTGCTTTGCTGCTTATAATATGGTTAATTGACCACTGAGGGTAGACTAAACTGTTTGGAGTTAGAGAATTCCACTAACAGTACACATTGATGTGGTAAATAAAATAGGGAATTTTAGTGTGTTCTGTTTCCTGATACTCTTCTACATTCATACCTGATTATTTCCAAAAAATAAAAGAGAATAGGTAGATCCATCCAAGGGCCTGGATAGATGAAATTTCCAAGGTAATTTATCATTATTTTTCTGCCCTCTCATATTTCTTAAATTTAAAAAATAAAAACAATAAAGACAAAAACACTTCTTTTTCCTCCCTAGTGAGAAACACTAAGCTAAAACATTAGAAAAAAGTGAGAGGCCTCAGAAATGGCACAAGTTGACACAAAATTTTAAACCTAGTTCTATTTCTTCACTCTTTTTCCTTTTAGCTGTCCTTTTCTTTCCAGATTTATACAGATGTATTTGACATTCAACATCGTCTAAGTTTAAAATGTACAACATGTTGATTTAATACACTTGTATTTTATGAAATTGTTACTACGGTGGGGTTAGTTAACACCTCCATCACCTCACATAATTACGTGTGGGTGTGAGAGAGAGAAAGAGAGAAAGAGTTATACTCTCTTGGCAGATCTACTATCTTAGCAGCTTTCTACCATTTTACTCTGTTTCCATAAATCTAGCTTCTTTAGGTTTCACAAATAAGTGATACCATACAGCATTTCTCTTTCCCTGACTTATTCCACTTAGCATAATGACCTCAAGGCCCACCCAGGTTGTCTTAAAGAGCAGGATTTTCTCTTCTTTCTCATGGTTGAATAATATTCATATGTATATATCACATTTTCTTCTTTTTTAATAAAATTTATTAAATGTTAATCGATGTTAATAACGCCACATTTTCTTTATCCAATTTACCTGTAGAAGGATACTCAGGTTATTTCCATATCTTGCTATTGTCAATAATAATGCAGTGAACATGGGAGGGTATATATTTCTTTGAGTTCCTGATTTCATTTCATTCGTATATACACCCGGAAGTGGGCTTCCTGAATCATACAGTAGTTCTATGTTTAAGTTTTCGAGAAACATCCATACTGTTTTCCATAAGGGTTGTACCAATTTACATTCCCACCAGAAGTTCACAAAGGCCTTCTTTTCTCCACATCCTCACCAACGCCTAGTTCTGTCTTGTATTTTAGATAATAGAGCCATTGTAAAAGGTGTGAAATGATACCTCATTGTGGCTGTGATTTGCATTTTTCTAATGATTAGTGATGTTGAGCATTTTTTCATGTACCTGTTGGTCAAATGGATAACTCCTTTGGAAAAAGAAGTTAACCAACTGGCCATATTCCTCTGCTCATTTTTTAATGATGTTTTGTTTTGTTTATTTTTGCTATTGGATTGTATGAATTCTTCATATATTTTGGATATTAACCTGTTATCAGATATGATTTGCCATTATTTCCTCCCATTCTGTAGATTGCCTTTTTATTTTGTTGATTATATCTTCTGCTGTGCAGAAGACTGTTTGGTTTGATGTATCCCCCCATAATTATTTTTACACTTGTTATTTGAGCTTTTGATTATGTAACAAGTGTAAACTTGAGTTTTGATCATAGAGAATATTTTTCTCTATGTTCTCTTCTTGGAGATTTACGCTTTCAGGTCTCATATTTAACTCCTTAATCCATTTTGAGTTAAATTTTGTGAGTGGTGTCACATAGGGATCCAATTTCCGTCTTCTGAATGTGATTCTCCAGTTTTCCCAGCACCGTTTATTGAAGAGTATAGTGTTTCTCCATTGAGTAGTTTTGGCTCTTCTGACAAATATTAGTTGACCATAGATGTGAGGTTTTATTTCTGGGCTCTCTATTATTCTGTTCCTTTGTTCTATGTGTCTGTTTTTATACTGTTTAGATTACTGAAATTCTATAATATAGATTAAAATCAAAGAGCGTGATGTCTCACACTTTGTTCTTCTTTGGCAAGATTGTTCTGGCCTTTTGGTGTCTTTTGTGGTTCCATATGAATTTTAAGATTGTTTATTCTATTTCTGTGAAAAATGTCATTGGAATTATAATAAGCATTACATTGAATCTGAAGGAGGGATGGGTAGCATTAGCATTTTAATGATATTAATTATTCCTATCCATGACACAGAATATCTTCCACTTCTTTGTGTCTTCTCCAATTTTTTTCATCAAAGTCTTAACAATTTTCAGTTTACAGAGTTTTTCACCTCTTTGGTTAAATTTATTCCTAAGTATTTTATAGTTTTTAGCTACATGTTATTGTGAATGGAGTTGGTTTTTAATTTACTTTTCAGAGATTCTTTTATTACATAAAAATGAAACTAATTCTGCATGTTGTTTTCTATTCCAAAACTTTATCAAATATGTTGAGAAGTTCTAACAGTTCTTTTTTGTGGAGATTTTAGGATTTTCTAAATATCTGATCACACCATCTATAAATTAAGATGGCTTTACTTCTTCTTTTTAAATACAGATAATTATTATTTCTTTTTCTTGCCTGATTGCTCTGTCTAAGACTTCCACATCAAATGGAAGTAGTAAGGCTAGTTGGACACCCATGTCCTTTCCTTGTTAGAGGAAAGCTTTCAAATTTTCACTACTGAGTGTGATGTTAGCTATAAAGATATGGCCTTTATTTTTCTGATGTACATTCGATACTCCAGTTGTTAAGAGTGTTTTTTATCATGAAATGATATTTTATTTTGTCAAATGCTTTTTCTGCATCTATTCAGATAATCATAGGATTTTATATCTTTTATTTTATTAATGTGGTATATCCCTTTTATTGATTCGCATCTGTTGAACTATCTTTGCAAATCAAGGATAAATCTCCCATGGTGTATGGTCCTCTTAATGTGTTGTTGAATTGATTTTGCTAATATTTTGTTGAAGATTTTTGTATCTATATTTTATATCTATATCAGAGATATTCATCTGTCATTTAAAAGGACACTTATAGTGTCTTTATCTGGTTTTGGTATTGGAACAATGCTGGACTCATAAAACAAGCTTGGAATTATCCCCTCCTTTTCAATTTTTGGAATATTATAGAATTGGTACTAATTCTTCTTTAAGTGAGCACCAGATAAACCATTTGGCCTTGGGCTTTTCTTTGTTGGAAGATTTTTGATTACTGATTTAACCTCCTTGCTAGTAAACCATCTGTTCAGATTTCCTATTTCTTCATGATTCAGTCATGGTAGGTTTTATATTTTTAGGATTTACCCATTTCTTCTAGGTGATCCCATGTATTAGTGTATAATTGTTCATAGCAGTCTCTTATGATACTTTTTGTATTTCTGTGGTATCAGTTGTAATATCTCCTCTTTCATTTTTTATTTTATTTTATTTATTAGAGCTGAGAAGATTATTTTTGTCCCTAAGCTGTGCCACCTTAAGGGATGGGTGACATAGGCAAGGTAAAGCTCCTCTTACACTCTCCAATGCGCCCGAACTTATATTTATTTTTCGCTCCCACCGTGTGCTAAAACTTCTTTGCTGGACTCTCGAACTTCCACAAAGACTCTCTCATCTGCAGGTAATTGTCTAAAACAGTGCTTTCCAGGGTCTCTTTGACCGTGGCCAGAAGGGATTGGGGCTAGTTCAGGGGCCACTGTAAGATCCACAACCGAGACTGAGGTCTATATGCCTGATACACGGGTACGTGAGGCTAATCTCAAGTCATATGGTATATGGCGTTTGATGCCACAGCTTCCACAAAGACACTTTTTCTTTCATGATTAAATGCCAAATTGTTTTGTTTTGGGTGGGGTGGGGAATGACACAAATGAGAAACATTAAGATCAGCTGTGATCCTAACATTATTCCCCTTCTAGCTGTCATGAGCACATACTATATACCAGGCACAAGGCCAATCTCTTTGTTGACATTATCCCAGTTAATAATCTCACAACAATTTGATAAAGCCACTTCTATTATTATTATTATTGTAAAAAGAAAATTTAAAAAGTTAAGTAACATTACAACTATAAATAGAACTTGTACCCAATTCCATTTGACTTTAAAAACATTCATATGAATTAGGGTGTGAACAAGCTTTCCTTTGTTTTCCCGTCTTTATTTCTCAACATTTAGTTATTACATGACAGGTGCTATCTAAGCACTGGAGTTATAAACAAGTAAATAAACCAAAGACCCTACCCTCATGAGGTCAATATTCTAGTGGAGAAAGTAGATAACAATCATTTTTTTAAATGTGTAATTCTAAGTAGAAGTAAAGTGTTCTGAATACTCAAACAATAATTAAGTTGGAGAGTTCCTGGAGAGACTAAATAATCAGAATAGCCTCTAAGGGAAAACCTCTGAGAAAATAGTATTTAAGCTGACATGTGAATGATAACAAGGTACCAGCCATGTAAAGACTGGGTGTAGACTCTTCTAGGTAGAGAAGAAGGCTATGATGCTACTCTGAAAAACAGGCAGGACACATTAAAGAGATGGACTGTCCAATGTTTCTGAGCTACAGTATATGAGTGGGAGAGTATAGAAAATAAGTTAGAGAAAAAAGGAGTGGTTTAATGTAAGTCATTATATACATATTTATATAGTTATATAATGCATTTAACATACACATTAACATATATCAAATGTATTTTAAAGTTTAGCAAAAATACATATCAAACATCTAGTAATGGTCACTGAAAGAGAATGAGATTGGGAGATAAGGGTGGGGTTACCAGAGAGACTTTTGCTTTATCTGTATTGTTTACATCTTTTGCAATGTGAACATATTTATGTATGACTTAAAGAATTAAATGAAAAATAAAATAAATAACTGAAGGAAAACTTCTTAGGTATAAGCCAGATAAGTAAGTCATTTTCAGATTTAGCGCCAGGTATCACTTTTTTCTTTTTCTTTTTTTCAGAAAAAGCCACAAAATCTATACCAAATCACAGATTTCAACATCCATATGTTTAGAGTCTGAAAATGAAATGAAACCTAGAATTAAAAATTATGACGTGCTTATTTTTATAACATTCTGAATTTGTACAGATGTGCTAACACACAAATAAATTACTCTCATCATTAACCTTTATTAATTTGAAACCCTAGAAAGATGTTATGAATAAAAGAAACAAAAGAAACTCCTAAGCTTCTCTTGCATCATACAGTTCAGAAAGCAACACAGGAGCAATTCTATTAGCAGTAACTGCTCATAAAAATCCAGTCCATTATGCAGGTCCAAATATGAGTATCTTCTTATCAGTATGATCACACACAGGTAGTAAGTCTTACTCAAATCAGGTGCAAGAGCAGATGTGATTTCTGTGGGCTTTTTCCTTTCACCAGACCATATGATGTGGTTAAAAAATTTATGTGTATTTCAAAGAAAGGTTATAAAAACATCATCATTTAGTACATAGCTAAAACTTTAGCCCTAAATAAGAAAGATCTGTAAATATGGTTTTGGATCTATATCTATATTTTTATCTCTTGTATTTAACTTGGATGACATCAATATTACACTAATTAAAGACAATTCTAGTCTGTATTTTAATCCTATGAGACCTAGTAGACCCCATGGCAAGATACTCTGGGGCTAAAATATAGCTTTTAACTTGATGAACATGGTCTCCAATAACTTTCTAGATAATGTACCTGCCTGGGAAGGAATTAAACTCATGGAAGAGGGTAAAATTCTTGAATATGGTCCAGGGGTAAAGAGGGATAATTTTTAGTAGAATGTGGTGATGCACCATTTAAAGTATTTTCCAAGGAATTCCTTAGGAAATTTGTACCAGGTTCCTAGAATTCATAGGTTAATAATAAACCAAAAGAACAGTCAAATGAGCTAGCTAAGTCAAAGAACGAGGGCAGTGGAGCACCTTCTAAAGAAGTTATTAAACAGAAGGCCACCCATAGCAACAACGATCCCGAGAAAGAAGAACAAAGTTGGAAAACTCACACTACCTAATATTAAATTATACTGTAATGTCATAGTAATAAAAACAGCCTGGTACTGGCATAAAAACAGATATATAGATCAGTGGAACAGATTAGAGAGTCCAGGAATAAACCCACACCTTTGTAGTCAATTAACATTTGACAGGGGAAGTAATCACATACAATGAGCTAAAGAAAATTTATTCAATAAATGTTGTTGGGAAAATTGGACAGATACATGCAGAAAAATGAAACTAGGGCACCTTCTTACACCGCACACAAGAATAAATTCAAAATAGATTAAAGACTTAAATTTTAGACCCAAAACCATAAAAGTCATTGAAGAACACATAAGCAATAAAATCTCAGACAGTGTTCAAAACAGTATTTTATCTTATATATCTCCCCAGGCAAGGGAAACAAAAGAATAAATAAACAAACGAGCCTACATCAAACCAAAAAGTTTTTGCACAGCAAAGGAAAACATCAACAAAATAAAAAGACAAACCACAGAATAGGAGAACATATTCTCTGATACACTTCTAAGGAGTTAATTTCCAAAAGTTATAAAGAACTTACAAAACTCAAAACCAAAAAAAGAAACAACCCAATTAAAAAATGGGCAAAGGATCTGAATAGACACTTCTCCAAAGAGGGCATACAGATGGCTAATAGACATATGAAAAGATGCTCAATGTCACTAATCATCAGAGAAATACAAACAAAAACCACCATGAGATACCATCTCACACCTGTCAGAATGGCTCTCATCAATAAATCAAGAAACAACAAGCGCTGGCGAGGATGTGGAGAAAGGGAAACCCTTTTGCACTTGTGGTAGGAATGCAGACTGGTGCAGCCACTGTGGAAAGCCATATGGATATACCTCAAAAAATTAAAAATGGACCTGCCTTTTGACCCAGCAATCCCACTTCTGGGAATATATCCGAAGGAACCCAAAACACTAATTCAAAAGAACATAAACACCCCTTAGGTTCATTGCAGTGTTATTTACAATCGCCAAGGTATGGAAGCAGCCCAAGTGTCCATCAGCAGATGAGTGGATAAAACAGCTATGGGACATTTACACAATGGAATACTACTCAGTTACAAAAATGAAGAAAGTTTTACCCTTTGAGATAGTATGGATGGACCTGGAGAACATTATGTTAAGTGAAATAAGCCAGAATGAGAAAGACAAATACCATGTGATTTCACTCATATGTGGAATCTAATGAACAAACTTACCTAGCAAGCAAAATAGAGACAGATTTATAGACAGCAGGATGACAGCTAGGGTAGGGGGAAGGGTAAGGTGTGAAGGGGTTGAGCAAAAACGAAAAAGGACTCATGGACATGGACAACTGTGTGGTGATTGTGGGAGGGGGTGGGGCAGGGGTATAAGGAGACTAAATGCTAATGAAAAAATACAATTAAAAAATTATTAAAAGAAAGAATTTATGAAGAATTCACTAACTATTTGCCTCTATATTTCACAGGCATCATGAGATTTTTTTTAAAGCATAAATTTCCTGAGACAAATGGCTCACATGAACAATTTTGTCCATACTAAAAAAAAGAGAAAAAATAAATTTATTATATGCTTCAAAGTTTTAATAAAGTGTAATAAAATATTATTAGAGTTATTGCTCATGCCTACTTTATTGAACTAAAGGCTATGCATGCAACTAAATAGTGATATATAATTATTTATTGAGCACCTACTGGATGCAATGCTTCAACCTATGTATAGGAAAAACAATGGTGTAAACATTGTAAAACTAGAATAAAATACAGCCCATGCTCCTTTAAACCTTAAAGTCTAAAGGAGAAAATAAATATAAAATAATTAACGTCGATGATTATTTGTTAATGAAGTATATTGGGCTGAGTACACAGTTGGTAATCTTACCTATTCAAATGGTATTTATTGGGGTCAGTAAAGGATTCCCTAAAGAAGGGATATATAAGTTAAAATGTGAAAGATTAGTAGGGTCTAGATGGCTAAAGAAATAGATAGAGGGGTAGAAAAGTATTTTCTGAAGAGAGAAGAACATGTGTGAAGGTTGTGAGGCAGACAGGAGGGAAATATTGGAGGATGGCCAGGGGCCGCACCTCAAGAAAGAGCACTAGAAGAGATAAGGTTATTGAGGTAGGTAGATGTCAGACCAGATAAAGGTCTTATGGACCACATTAAGAATATTGGATTTATCTTAAGAATAATCAGGAGTCATTGGAAAGATTAATCCTCACCCAAGGATACATTTATTGCTTTTAGAGAGAGAGAAAGGTGGGGAGAGAAACAGACAGATAGACAGACATGTGAGACAGGAACATGAATGGGTTGCCTCCTGTACATTTGTTGACTGGGGATCAAACCCACAACATTTGGTGTATGGGACGATACTCCAACCAAGTTAGCCCCTGAACCAGAGCTATTGGAAGGATTTTAACTAGAAAAATGGAATGTAATGAGGTGACTACTATTATAAAGTTACCTTGACTGTTGCATGAAAAATGAGTGAACAGGATCAGTGATACATGTGGGAAAATCAAAGAGAAGGCTCAACATCCGTGTGAGAAAGCTGGCTCAGCCATGGAGAAGATGCTTGGGATGAAGAGAAGAGGCAAGAGGTCACTCAGTGGGTCGAATAAACAGAACTGGAGATGTAGACACAAGAGAGAAGGAAGGTGCTGTACGTGATGTCTCTCAAATTTATGGCAGAGACATATGAAATATCTATCAGGATTCTTACTAAGTATGGGTACCAGATTTTGGACGCCTCTTGTTGGCATAGCTTTGCAATACAGTATCTGTGAAGGTACTTTTAAGGGATTGTTTGAGTACTACTCCACAGTCATCAGAAAACTTTATATCCTGTAGACCATCTCCAAGGATTCTGAGAAACTTTACTGAGAATCAGTCCTTGACAGAAGCTTGTGATTCTGCACCTGACCGTATTGACCTTAGCTGCCCTCTAGGAATACTGAGTAAAGTAGCTATAAGCCAAGAAAGGAAGGAAAGCACCTTTGTTTCTGGGAACTGCACGAGAATGCCAGGGGGTTCTGAAAACACCAGTAAGCTCAGGGCAAAAGTATTTCTATCACAATCCTTTGCTATTTCTGAGGAAGAAGAAGCTGTTCTCAATAAAAGCATTGAAAAGATGCTGTCAATTATCTACCTGTAGGTTTAGATCCCACAAATTCTGAATCAACCTGTAACAAACAATTTGATCTACTCTTTTAAGTATTAATAAAAGAAAATCTCAAGAGTTAGTAAAAAATGGAATAAGATGCAGGCATTTATTTGCTTTAGCCCATGTATATACAGAATTAAAGCTAAACATATACATTTATATGTGTGCACAAATATATATTACAGAATAATATATAACATAATAAATGCATAATTGCGTGTGTGTGTACACACATATACACATATACACACATATAGAGTTAAAAATGTTTACATGTCTGTGTAGTATGTCTGAGCTCACTTGTTACATAATCTCCCTCCCCCATCACCAAGTGTCTTGTTAGATGAATAATTCATTATTTGTAGGCTCCTCCTTACTGATACATTTTAAAAGAGAATTCTTAAGCCTCTAGGAGTTATCTTTTGTCCTACATTTAATCTTTTAATAAGACCAATTTAGCTGTAATATAAATGGCAATGCCTAGTGTTCTGTTTGCTGCACGATTCTGAACTTGCTCAGAGACTGCCTATGAGCAGGCTGGCTTTACCCATGGGCAGAGTTGGTACGGAGACGCTGGGTATGGTTTCAGAGCCACAGAGAAGACTCCTTTGACCCTTGTTAATTGTCCAGGGAAGAGTTCTTTAAGATTTGTCAGCCCTCAAAAGAGCCTACTGTGTAAAAGAACTGTGTTAGATGGAGTGACTAATCTTAAATCTATCTGAGGGATCCAGGACTCAGAACAAGAAGAGGGCTGTGTTTGCAACAGGGCAAATCAGCATGTAGCAGGACAATGGGCACAGCTGATCGTCCCCAGAGGAAGTCAGAGCACTCACCTGTGGGTGACAAGTATTACCTGATGTGAAACAGAGCATTGCTGTTCCAGGTTAATTTCTCTGGTTGTGTGTCTATTTTTTTATGGATGCATTTTACCATTATTGGCTGAATTTCATTTGCCACTGTTGAGTAGCCTGCCATTTGGAATAAGTTGACATTCCATCTGTTGTAAATGATATGCAAGTGGCATTATTCCATATTTTCTTAAGGATTTAAGGTGCCACTAGCTTTCAACTGACTCCACTAAATAAGCCAGTGAAAGACAAATACCATACGATTTCACTCATATGTGGAAGCTAATGAACAAACTAAAATAACAGGCAATATAGAGACAGGCTCATAGATGGAGAGCAGCCTGATAACTTGGAGACAGGGTGTTAGAGGGAGGAGGAATCGAGCAAATAAGGAAAGGACTCATGGACATGGACAACAGTGTGGTGATTGCAGAGTGGGGGAGGGGCTTGGTATAGGTGGAAGAGGTTATGGGAGGATAAATGGTAATAGAAAAAATTATAATATAAAAAGAAAAAATTGTTTTAAAAAAGGGATTTTAGCCAGGATCCTACCTGATGTCAATTTAAATTTAATCTCCATAAAAGTTTATTAATACAATTGCGCACAAATTTTTCTTTAAATATTGAACAAGCCAAAAGAGGTATTTGTTTTTCTATTTTTCTATGCCCATATTTAAACATGTTACGTAAATATGTCCACACCTAAATCTGTCCTATCTTGTTGATTCACTTTTAAAATTCACACCCTGTCTTGTATAAACGCAACCCAACCATGAAAGAAATTTGTTCATGAGTCATAGCATGACAAACATTGAAGTAATTGTAAAAGCATCTCTTGTTAGTTTGCAATTAGGGTATTAAGTTTGATAACATGCTGTATTAGATTTTAGAAAAAAATCATAAAGGATTTTATTTCTTAATGCTCAATAACAATCATAAACACATGCAAAGACAAAGCTATATATAGAGTATTGGAGAACACATAAACTGAACAGCTACCTATAGGCATGCCACAATATGCCAGAATGGTCTGTTTATTTAATTAACATTTAGAAGGGAAGTCCTCGTCTTCAGTATCAGAAAAAAGATTACCTGTTGTATAACTATGGACTTAAACCAACTATGCTTCACAGCTCAACACTCTCTGCACTAGCAGTGATTCAGAGAAGGCGCAGTCCGATTGCAGCAGGGTTACAAAGGCAGTGCATCCTTATTTAACAAGATCTGAGGATATCCTTCTACTTCACAAATTAAGATCATGAATGGATTTCTGCTAAGAATATCTGTAGCAGGCTAAGTTCTAGCAAGGAGCACATGACCTGCCAAAATCTCTCCTGATAAAGCAGGGTCTCCCAACTAGAGAATCTTTTGGTAGCAGAAGTCACTCCTCCTCCTGTGTTAATTACCTCACTTAATGACTCCTCCCTCTCACTCACTTGCCCTACACTGAACGTCTTTAATACCTGCTCTCCAACATCCCCAACATTTCCTTCATTGGGTTTCTTGACATTTCTTATTATTCATTAAAATATTCCCTAACTGACCTACTAGTTTCCAGCTTAATCCTCTTCTGATTCATTCTCTACATATTCAAACACAAATCTTATTATGTCATTCTTGCTTAACACATTCTAATGATCTCAATAACTCCAAGACTCCAGGGCAATATTTCTATTTATTAGCTCAAGGACTATTAATTTGCACTTTTTTTCAAAGCTCATTTTCCATGAACATGTCCACTTTGTACCTACACTTAGACAGGTTCTGCTCTAACCTCTCTAAATAGTCTGTGCTCTCCCATTCAGGGCCCTTTGCTGAGGATGCCATTCAAAAGTTAACTCAAGTGTTTTTCCTTTCCTAAAGATTTCTCAGGAAGCATGCACTATAGTAATGTGGGATGTGGTAAAAAAGCTTGCTCTGCAAAGCAGCTGGTGTTTGGAAGTGCTGGGATCAAATTCTAATTCTCCAGCTAGCTGTGTGGTCCAGGAAAAAAAAAGTCAGCCGCCCAAAATAACAATCAAACATGTTCATCCTCGTTAAGTGGATGTTGCCACCAGGGAACAAGACAAGTAATTGATGCCTGAGCACCTATGGTACTTCATACTCTGCTATAACAATTTTTTGAAACATAATTGACACATAACATTGTATAAGTTTAAGGTTTACAAAATGTTGACTTGATACATTTATGCATTGCAATATGATTACCATCCTAGTGTTAGCTAACACCTCTATCATGATGCATTTATTATTTTTTATTTTGTGGTGAGAACATTTACAGTCTAGTCTCTTAGCAGCTGTGAAGTATATAATACAGTGTTGTTAACCATAATCACAGTTCTGTGCATTAGATTTTTAGAATATCTGCAAGTTTGTACCCTTCAACCAATATCTAATTAATATTTGACCAGAAACCAAGAACACTCAATAGAGGAAGGGTAGTCTCTTCAATAAATGGTGTTGGAAAAATTGGATAAACACATATCTCAGTTGGACCTCTACCTCACATCTCTCTCGATCTCTCTGACTTCCTCTCTCTCTCTCTGTCTCTCTCTCTCCCTCTCTCTCTCTCTCTCTCACACACCCATATATACACACACACGTGCGTGCACACACCATGAAATGGATTAAAAATTTAAACATTAGACCTGAAGTAAAACTCCTAGAATAATAAAATAGAAGATATATTTCCTTGACATTGGTCTTGGCAACTATTTTTTGGGTATAAGCACAAGCAACAAAAGCAAAAATCAAGAAGTGGAACTACATTAAATTAAAAACTTCTGCACAGCAAAAGAAACAATCAACAAAATGAAAAAGTAACCTCCAGAATGGGAGAATGGGAGAAAATATTTACAAACCATATATCTGAAAAGGAGTTACAATCCAAAATATTTACAGAATTCGTAAAACTCAATAGCAAAAATGAACAATCCAATTTTTTAAATGAATGGGCAGAGGAAATGAATAGACACTTCTCCAAAGAGGACATACAGATGGGTAGATGGCCAGCAGACACATGAAAAGGTGCTCAACATCACAAATCATCAGGGAAAAGCAAATCAAAACCGCAATGAGATATCACCTCACACCTAGCTGTGACAATACGCAAACTAGCCAGCCTGTCATCTTTTAGAACTATATACATAACAGACACTCCTGTCATACCTGGACTGTGATTTTCTCTGCTCCCTATTGGTGATTCTGGATTCCTACAAACCATCTCCAACACTTCTTCTTGCCCGATGCTTCTATTTGGCTAGACTGTCCCATCTTTGAACTTGGTTTGGTCCTTAAGTATACATGTGTGTATGTGTGCATGTGTATATACATATACAGCTGCTCCTTAAACAACATGGTTTTGAATTGTATGGGTCTACTTACACGTGGAATTTTTTCAATAAACATGGTCCATGCTTTGTATCTGCAGATTCAACAACCGCAGATATAAAACAATATTTTCACTTTTCCAACTTCAGATTCCCAACAGCTGGTTGAAAATACTGTTTTCATCTGGGGTTGGTTGAATCCTGACATATGAGAGGATGACTGTAGACTTAAAAGTTATACTCAAACTTCAACTGGCAGGAGAAGACGTATCCAAGAGCCGCACATTATTCAAGGGTCAACTGTATGTATATATGTATTATATGTAATATATATATATTACTAAACATAGTATATATGTCTAACACATAATATATACTCCTAATATACATTTTCAATATACAAATATACTTTCTACTTTAACTGTAGTTTTTGCCCACTTTAATTTGACAAGGTTTCATTGCCCTACATCCTTCTGGCCGAATCCCATCTCTGTATCCTCATCCTGGAACTCATAGCCTATTCTAGTTGAGTCACATAATAACAATAATTACCATTTATGTTACACCTTCTGTGTACTAGGTAGGATAGGAGATACTTTGTATATGTCTTGTGATTTTCCCCACAGTCCCAGGAGTAGGTATTACTAACACCACTTTAAAGTTGTGAAAATGAAAGCAGAAAGGTTGAGTGTTTATTTGCTCAGTCACAGCTCATAAATGCAATATTGGTGCACATACACACAGAGCAAGCAAGTCAGAGAAATGTAGAACAGGAAATGGCATATGCATGTCTAAAGGTGTAAGGGAGGAAAAATTAGGGAGAAAGAGAGCACACCCTAGAGGGATTTACAGAGCACAGCCCTCTACTTCGAGAACTTGCCATGACCCACCTGACCCAAAATCCTCTACATGGCCTTCACCTTCCAACCACATCCCTAGATCTGACCTCAAACCTGAAAGGCCCCAATTCTCACAACTTCTTCTGTTGTCCAGGCCTAAAAGCTGTCTGTCTCATGGCAGTAAGGCCAGGTGTCTCAATCCTAAGTGACAAGATCAAAACAAGTTGAAGTCTAGGGAGACAGAAAATGGGAATGAAAATTATTACCAATGGATAATTCGCTGATTTGCTGAGTTCAAAAATTTTGTAAGAAACAATTTCAACAAGGAATTCTGAAGGAGGTGACATCAAAATATAAATAATATTTAACCAGAAATCAAAAGCTCTATCTTCCAGCAGCTGGGAAGAAAGGCCGGGAAGAGAACAAAATGGGCTAATTAGAACTGTCTCCTTCAAGATTAGGGTTTTAAGGGAAATTCTCTGCTCTGAAAAATAATCATTATAACAACAAAAAATACCATTTAATAAAGTCCTATTTTGTGCAAGGTGCTTTCCCCTCCTGATCTCATAAACCTTACAACAATGCTGTAAAATGGGTAATATGATCCATATTTAACATGGAATTAAATCAATGTTGCAAAAGACTGAGTAACCCGCTATATCAGTCAGAGTTCTCCAGAAAAACAGAACCAATAGGGTATAGATATCCTATGTAAAAAATATATATGGCAAGACATTTATTATAAGGGATTGACTCACATAGACATGGAAGCTGACAAGTCCTAAGATTACTAGCCAGCCAGCTAGAGACCCCAGAAAGTAGATGGTATAGTTCCAGTAAAAAAGTCATCAGGCTCAAAACCTATGAAAAGCTGATGTTTCAGTTTAAATCTGAAGACAAGATTATTAAACAACAACAACAAAAAAAACAAGGTCCAAACTCTAAGCCATCAGGCATGAGGAATTCCCACTTTTTCAAGGAAAGGTAAGTCTTTCTGTTCTATTCAAGCCTTCAACTGATTAGATGAGGCCCACCCATTCTAGAGAGAACAATTTGTTTTACTAGGTCTATTGATTTGATGTTAAATGTATCCAAAAACACTCTCACAGAGATGCCCAGAATAGTATTTAACTAAATGCATATATGATAGCCACATGACCCAGTTAAGCTGACACATAAAATTAGCTATTCCACTGCCTAAAACTATCTAAATTGTAAGTGCTTGACATGGGATTTAAACCCAGATATGTCCCTCTCAAAAGCCTGCAATTATTCCTCTGTGTCATAAACATAGGTCCACAATAATTACCTGGAATATGACATTTTTACTTAAACCTTATGCCAAGATAATAGAAAAATTAGTTGATGAGTGATTTTATACATACATATACATATATATTTATATATAAATATATTTATATCTATAACACATATAGGATGGGGATATATATATATATATCACATGTAACACAATTCCAGAACAACATTAGCTAGACCAGTAAACCCATTCATTTATTTTTGTACTTGAACCAAATTAGGTATGCTGGTGCTAAGATGCACCAGCATCTCAGAGAAGATGAGAAAAAGAGAAGAGGTGACGGGTACCAAAGGTGCTAAGGGACAGAGGGGAGCCAGCTACCTGCATTTCTTTCATTAATGCAGGGAAGTTTTTTCCGATGACCACAAATTTTAGAACCTCAAATTAATCACTAGTCAGTTTGATTATATTCAAATAACGGACAAAAATGAGCGCGAAAAATCATCTTCCTTTATACATGCAATTGTCCCTTTCTTGCACTGGCTCAAGAAAAAAGGCAGAGTCCCATTTGGAGGGAGGGTGGTTAAAACAAGGAAGACAACCTGCACAGTACAGGAAATCAGTAATCGCATTGTGTCTGGACAGCATAATGCGATCTGGAAATTGAACATCAGGAATATGTTAAGGAATTGCTGCCTAAAATTATAAATCAATTCTGTTTTTTCCCATGGTTTCATGAGACATTATATTCTACAAAAGGGAAAATATACTGCTCAAAATAAGCCTGATTCCGGATGAATGTGTATGTATAGAAATTACAACTCTTTGTTAAATGAAAAATAGTTATGCGTGAGAACTAGTCATAGAACCCACTAACATAACCATATGCTCTTTGCTCAATGTCGTTTTATTAACCACATTTGTACTATTTTTAAATTTGTCTAAGGCTTCATGAACAAACCAATGAGCTTCTGATTCCATCACTGTCTGATAATAACCCTTAAAGATTCTTTTAATATCAAATAGTTCTGAGGAAAAAAGAGACCAGTCTTAACAGTGAAAGGAGAAAATCCATCAAATTGGGAGCAATTTGATTCCTAGGATGGCAGCATGTCTGAGGACTAAGGATCAGTTGTGGTATGCTACTTCTTAAGATAGATACTTTGAGGTTACATACATGATCTGTTGAATTTGCAAAAATGTGCTGAGTCAGGCCTGTCTGACCCAGTACACTTTGGCTTCTTTTGCCTTCTTCACATTAGCATCAGTGGAAAATGCTACTTAAAATGGGAAGCCCTGAAAAAATTAACAATTCACTAAATAGGAGGTTTGTAGGTTAGTGTTATGAAATCATACGGAGGCAAAGTTGGGGCTCAAAAAGTCATGACTTGCCCTTTCATGAAATGGCAAACTGCTGTCTATCCATCAGAACAGCCTGGGGTAGGAGTGGGGCCTGGAGTGAAACCTATAACCTGGACCTGCCATTACCTGTGACCCCTATCCAGGTCATTGTCCTTAGTTTCTTTACGTATGATGCCTAATATGGGAATAATAATTACTTTGTATTTCAAATGCATGCTATGATGATTATACAGAAATACACCTAGGAAGAGAATGGGTAAAAAAACTCTACAGTAATGAAAAGAAAGGAACGGACTTGAGTAGGCAAATCAGAATAAAATGTTGGCACTAACGATCTTAATGAAAAAAAGATAAGAGGAGCAAAATATGGAATGGAGTCAAAAGGAAGCAAAAACCAGGATTCACAAGTTATGCTAATTATAGATGTGGAAAACAGGGAGAATTAGAAGCTCCTAAGAGTTGAAATTTAATGCCTAAGAGGAAAACGCAGTAATGAAATATGAGAAGAAAAAGTTCTATTTTGTGCTATTTGGAATCCACTCTTTTCTCGAACGACCCTGAAGAGGAAAATATTGCTGCATGGAACATCTGAAATTTTCTTGCCTATGTTCTCCTCTAGGGTTTTTATGGTGTCATGATTTATATTTAAGTCTTTTACCCATCTTGAGTTTATTTTGGTATATGGCGTAAGTTGGTGATCCAGTTTCTTCTCCTTCTTCTTCTTTCTCCTCCTCCTCCTCTTCTCCTCCTCCTCCTCCTTCTTCTCCTCCTTCTCCTCCTTCTCCTTCTTCTTCTTCTTTCTTCCTTCTTCTTCTTCTTCTCCTTCTCCTTCTCCTTCTTCTTCTTTCTTCTTCATACCTGTCCAGATCTCCCAACACCATTTGTTCAACAGGCTATTTTTACTCCATTTTATGCTCCTGACCCCTTTGTTGAATATTAATTGATGATAGAGACTTAGGTTTATTCCTGGGCCGTCTATTCTGTTCCATTGATCTATGTGCCTGCTCTTCTGCCAGTACCAGACTATTTTGATTACAGTGGCCATGTAATATAGTTTGATATCAGGTATTGTAATTCCTCTTACTTCATTCTCCTTTCTCAAAATTACTGAGGCTATTCAGGGCCATTTAAGGTTCCATATAAATTTTTGAAATATTTGTTCTATATCTATATCTGTGAAATATGTCATTGGTATTTTAATAAGGACTGCTTTGAATATAAAAATTCATATATTTGGGTAATATGGACATTTTGATGATGTTAATTCATCCAATGAACACATCATACGCTTCCACTTATTTGTGTCTTCCTTAATTTCTTTCTTCAGGGTTGTATAGTTTTCTGAGTACAGGTCTTTTACCTCCTTGGTTAAATTTATTCCTAGGTGTTTTATTTTTTCTTGTTGCTCTAATAAATGGGATTTTTTCCTAATTAAAGTTTCTGATATTTCATTGTTGGTGTAAAAAACTGCCTTTGGTTTTTGAATATTGACTTTGTGTCCCACTGCTTTGCCAAATTCGCTTATTAGAAAGAGGAGTTTTTTGGTGGAGTGTATGGGGTTTTCTATATACACTATCATGTCATCCACAAACAATGACAATTTTGTTCCCTCCTTTCCAATTTGGATGCCTTTTATTTATTTTTCTTGTCTGATCATTGTGGTCCAATACTATGTTGAATAGAAGTGGTGAAAGTGGACACCCTTGTCTTGTGCCTGATCTTAAGGGGAAAGTTTTTAGCTTTTACCCATTGATTATGATGTTTGCTGTAGGTTTGTTGTATATTGCCTTTATTATGTTAAGGTACGCCTCCTCTACTCCCACTTTCCTGAGTGTTTTTATTATAAATAGGTGCTGTACTTTATCAATAGGTTTATCAGCATCTATTGATATGATCACATGGTTTTGTTTTTCATTTTGTTTGTGTGATGTATTAAGTTTATTGATTTGCAAATATTGTGCCATCCTTGCATCCCTGGGATGAATCCCACTTGATCATGGTGGATGGTCTTTTTTAATGTATTGCTGGATCCAGATTGGTAATGGGTTTTTAAATCTTATTAACAAAACCCACAAATATCCTATTTTACTCTAAAATATCCTTATAAATAACTACCTAGCTGGGATGAGTTATCTATGTCAAGCAAAATAGTAAAAGAATCCCACTTACCTTACCTTGTGAAAACCTTACCACTTGAGAGTATCCTACATGAAAAAAATAAAGCACCTAAAAGTTTTGTGTGCTGATAAACTTAGCATATTGTTTATAAGTCAGCATTGGTTGTTTAAAATTTAATGCAGTGCTCTTAAAAATGCACTTTTCATTTCATAACTTTAAGAGTTTTCTTTTATTAGACAGTGAACTTTATCAGTGACATGTGGAAACTTCCAACTTTGAGAACTCAGGTACTTGTGTAATTGATGTACAAAAATAATTTTAAATTGCTTTTTGTTTCACAGCAACTTAGAACAAATTTTCACAATTTATATTTTTTTAAAGAGGGAAATAAGACCCCCAGTCAGACAATAATCAAAGTATTCTATAATGTATTTACATATTTTATATCTTTACATTTAGAGCATGTTTACTTCTTTCTCTCATTTGCTATAAAAGAACAGACCAGCGAATGTGGAAATATATTTTGTAAAGTTACAAGAGGAAAAGATGCAACAAAGTCAGCGATTGCCCATGTAAGGATTAAGTTATAAAACTTTGACTAAAAAGACACTGGAACTATTGCCAAGACACATTTTTGCAATGATTCAAATGTCAGGGTTGTATGATGTAAGCTTGGGAAATAGTACACTGATTTATTCTCAAAGATTTATTTGGGGAAAAGGATCAGAAACAAACTGCAATTTGTAATATCACTGTTTTTAAATAGCCAAAAACAAAGATTGTTTACATGTTATATTTGAAATGAAATATCTGCTAGAGATAACAGCTTTTTGGGTTCAAAGAAAGTGTTAGAAATCAGCAAATAATAAACTGATATGAAGTCAGCATAAAACAACATCTAAACTAAGGAAGAACTAAAAAAAATTGGATGGCTAAAATAAGCTCTCCACACATATGTGCTCTTGATTCTTTAGCCACACAAATCTAGCAGGAAAATAAATGGAGTCAGCAAGAGGACGAGCAACTAGCAAGATCAGGGGAATAAACAGGTGGTCACTGGACTTGATTCTGAGGTTGCCTCTTTGCTATGTAAGTTTATTTACTTGACATGGAAAGACATATATATGGATTCTTAGGGCAGAGAATCTTCTGGAATGCATAATTATATTTGTTTCAAGTAGTGCTTTACAATCACCACACTTCTCGGAAATGCCTTATGCCCTCCAAATTAGTACAGGGTGAGAGACTATACTTATAGGGAGAGGACTTCTGTTAAAGGAAGTGAAGAGACGTGGAAAACAGCATATTCACTGGAAATACCTGGCACGTTATTAATTCATGTCAGTGTCAGATCCCTTACCAGCTCCTTTTTTTGACTTTATAAACTCAGTGCTTAGCCCTGCTTAGTACATAAAAGGTACTCATTTAAACATTTTTTGGAAAATGAATCTCTCAAGTATACTGATACTGCAATCTCAATAAAATTTTTTTGGAGATTACTGCTATTGGCCCTCTCTACCAATCAATAGAGAACATACGGCCTTTCTGACCGCGTGCGGTAATTATAGAACTACTTGAAACTAATATAATTACACGTTCCAGAAGATCCTCTTCCCTGAATGTCCAATTTTTTATTCATTTTCTATTTTAAGAAGACCATTAAAAAAATCAACATATTTTAGTTCTGTGTAATGTTTAACATTTTAAATAAGCATCTTGCTGCTCTTTCTTAGTTCGGGCTGCTGTAACAAAATACTGAGTGGCTCATAGACAACAAATATTTATTTTTCATGGTGCTGGAGGCTGGGAAGTCCAAGGTCAAGATTCACTACCTAGTGAGAGCCAGATTCTTGGTTCACTGGCGGTCGTCTCCTCGCCGTGTCCTCCTGTGGCAGAAAGGCTAGGGGTCTCTAGCCTCTTTTATAAGGGTACTAATCCCATTCATGAGGGCTTCACCTCATGACTTAATCACCCCCAAGCGCCCCACCTCTAAACACCATCACATTGGAGTTTCAACATGTAAATCTGGGGAGGAAACAAACATCCCGTCCATAGCATTCTAACCCTGCCCCACCCCCAAATTCATATTTTCCTTGCATGCATACTACATTCATTCCATCTGAAGAGCCCCAAAAGGCTTGACTCCTTCCAGCATTGACTGTAATGTCTAAATTCAAAGTCTTATCTAAACATCATCTGAATCCTATATGGGTAAGACTCAAGATATGATTCATCCTGAGGCAAACTGCTCTCCGGCAGTAAACCTGTGAAGTCAAACTAGTTACATGCTCCCAAAGCAGAGTGGTAGAACAAGCATAGAGCTGACGTTCCTATACCAAAAGGGACAGGCAGGAAATGAGAAAAAAAGTGACAGTATGAAGCTAGTCCAAAACCCAATGAGGCAAGTTCCATTAGAACTTCAAGTTCAAGAACATCCACTTTAGCTCAATACTCTGACGCCTAGGCCCACCTGGGGAAAGGTCCTGTCCCTGAAGTTTGGCAGGGTTTGACCCGCCCACCCCCCAAGGCTCTGAGTGGTCCTGTAACCACAGCTTGACCAAAGTCCCCACTTGAGCTCTCCTCTTAGACCCTCCTCCAAGGCTGGGGTCCTGTGACCACAGTTCTCCTGTGGTTCGGTCTTATGCTCAGTGGCTCTGACTTGCATCCTTTGAAATCTAGGTGGAGGTAACCAGGTCCCCACATCTCGTTCACTCTGTGAAACCAGAGGAGACAGCAGAATGGATGCCCACCCCCAAAGTTTGTCACCTGCACTCTCTGGAGAAACTGCCATAGTCACGCTGGGGCAACTGAGGGTTGTGTCACTGGAGTGCTGCTGTGGAGTCAGCAATGGGAGGTAGGCAGCACACACTGAGGGCCCACGTGCACCGGCGGCCCCTTCTTTGCCGTGCTCCCTTGCCTTGAACACAACGGCTCCTTGCATCTTTCTAGATGGCTGACTGCTCTCTTTAGTAAGCAGCTGGTTAGCCACATCCTTTAGTGTAACGGGGTTTCTCCTTCCTTACCCTACGGACAAGCTGAGAATTTTCCAGCTCTTTACGTTCTGCTTCCCTTTGGATAAACAATTGCATCTTTCAACTCTTTCTCTCATCTTGCCTTTTACTCTAAGCAGTCAGAAGGTTTCAGGCCTCTGATTCAACACTTTGCCTAGAAGTAGCCTCAGCTAAAAAGCCAGTTTTATCAGTCACAAGTTCTACCTCTCACAAGACACAAGAGCATGAACAAAATTCAGCCAAGTTCTTTGCCACTTCATATCAAAGGTGGCCTTTCTTCTAGTGCCAATTTCATTTAGTTCCTCATGTCTGAAGTCTGTTAGAATGGCCCTTGCCCTCCATGTTTCTGCCAATGTTCTGTTTAGGACTGTAGGTCTCTGAGAAGATCGGAGTTTTCCCTTTTCCTTAGGAGTTCTCACCAACATCACTCTTAACTGTCTGTTTTTGGCAATGGAGGGTTTTTTCTAGTATACACCTCAAAGTTCTTCCAGCCTCTACCTATTACCCACCTCCACATTTTTAGATATTTGTTATAACAGCACTCTTTTTTTCTCTGTACCAATTTCTGTCTTCGACTTTGGTGGGGGGGACACACACACATTCAGTGTAGAGCACAATCATATTCGTGATAGCATATACATAAATCTGTGGTTATTGCTTGTCACCGTGGTCAGTCTAAAAAAGGTTCTTGCATATCCACTCAGTCCTGAGAATAACCTGAAATCCACTTACTTGTCCTTCAGCCAGCTGGCCTGGATCATCCTAATTCAGAATCACCTAGACTGACCTATAACTACATGGAGATTTAGGGATGGAGTATTCAGTCCTTAGAGTTTAGGGATTGGTGGTAGATTTACTGTATTAATGATCTAATTTATCACCTCATTGCAATCTCTCCTGTCCAGAAGAGAAGTCTGTTTTCTTATTCCTTGAATCTGGTCTAACTTTGTGACTTACTCTGACCAAGAAAATGTAATAAAAGAAATGAAAGGAAAATGAATTCTGCGCTCGTTCTGAGCCTCGACCTCAACAGGCCGTGTGCATTTATTTGCCCTGACTCTCGATCCTGTGCCTTGGCCACGAGAGCCTCCCCAGGCCAGCCTGCTGGAGCACAGCACCCAGGTGGTAGCCCAGTGGCTCCATCCCTCCAGCTGTTCCCCAGACATGTGACGGAGCCCAGTCAAAACAAGTATACCCAGCTGAGCCAGGCCTAAATCACTAACCGGTAGGCTTAGTAGCTAAATAAATACTTATTTTTATGTTGCATTACTGTAGCTATGGAAATCTGATAAAGGGTTTCATTCAGACCCTACTTAAATCGTACCTGTATCATTTTAACAACCTCGTTGCTGATTATCCAATACCCGGTCAAGCTTTTATCCTTGTTCTTCACATATAACTTACAAGGCTGATTGAAACATTTGCCAAATATCTTGTGTTCTCCAGCTGGTCTTTCTGGTCCATTTGAGAATATGATACTGAATATTGAAGAAAATACTTTGCCATGAGCAGCTTTATGTGCTCAGTGACTTGGCAGGCCCCTCACAAACAATAAGCCTGGAATGTCAAAGGATTCTTAGAAACTTATCAGCTTGACCAAACATGGGTAAAATCAACTTCATAACAACCAAGAAGTGACAAAATAAGACCATGTGTAATGTTTTTAAATAGTTACATAAATCATTCCAGACTTTGGCTAAAAGCTGAATTTTTAAATTGATAATAATTGAAATCCTTGTACTTCAACATCTTAGTGCCTGATTTATGTTTCCAGGAAACACTGATATTTCAAAAATGAATGTTCCAAATATCTTTAGTCAAGAAGTTTGAGAACGCAGACATAATTCTCTGCCTGCATATCTATTCTACCCAAGGAAAGCACATTTGAAACAAGATGCCTAGCTTTCCCAATGAAAAGCAAGGTAAATCTGGAAATAGAATCTAAAACTATATTCAGAATGCACAACAGAGCCCTCAAGAGACTACACTCTGAAAGTAAGATTTAGACCAGGGAACTGGCAAGAGAATATTGGAACTCCTCCCCATACAAAGATGATTAAAAATAAACAAGAAAACATGGCAATAAAATGAAAACTTCTCTTCTTCATCTTTCTGGCAATTCTTCAAGACTTTAATTTCAGGAAGCAGGTAGCTGATTGATTTAATGTGGAAATCACTCAACTGACTATCCCATTATATATTTGCTAAAATAAATAAGGCTGTCTAACAAGGTAATTTGGGGAAAGCAGAGTGGTAATTGGTTAGTTCTGGAAAAAACTGAAGGAGTATGGTTTGGACCAGAAAAACAAGTCTTTTGTATTTCATTCCTCCACACCAGCATCACTTCTCATGTCCTATCCGCACAGAATTAGTAGAAAATTAAGCTGACACTAATGTGATATCTCTCTCCCTCCTCGCCCCATGCCTTCTCTTTTTTGCCATCTAATCTTATGCTTTGGAAAAAGTTCTTAGAGAAAGTATTAACACTAAAGTGTAAATGGCAGATATGTCTGAAATGATTGCCCTTCTCGAATGCCTTTGTGCTTTTATGTTAAACTAAAGAAACCTCTGATATTAGCATTTCAGGCAGCCACGAATCATTATAGTAGACAAAACTTACACACTTACCAATTTACTAATTCATACATTATGTTTACCTCTACACAAAACTAGCTTTGAGTGGTTATATTATAGTGACAGGCCCTGTAAGTTTATTTGAAATGGAGATTTCACAGAATGGTGTATCATGAGAACTGATGTGTATCTGTCAGGAAGCTGTGAGAAACTGTCATTCTTTATTATCTTGTTTTGTTATTTTTCTTCCATGTCATTGAGTTCTTCCAAATATGATACATAATCATTCATTCCCAAATATTAAATTAATCTGGGTATTCAAGGTCTTTCATCCTTTATTTCAACAAACATCCTAAGTTCCTGGCTTCATTGTCAACTACTTCCTTATATGATGCCTTTGTGTTTTTTTTTGTTTGTTTGTTTTTTAATTTTTAGAGAGAGGGGAAGGGAAGGAGACAGAGAGGGAGAGAAACATCAACATGTGGTTGCCTCTCACGCACCCCCTCCTGGGGGCCTGGTCTGCAACCCAGGCATGTACCCCGACTGGGGAATTGAACCGGCGGCACTTTGGTTCACAGGCCAGTGCTCAATCCACTGAGCTACACCAGCTGGGTGATACCTCCACTTTAACCAACATATGTGATCCCTTGACCATAAACATCCCCCAGAACATTTTTTGTTAAGCGTGCCAAAATGCTCTATAGACAGAGACCTTTCTCTCTAATATCCAAATTTTCACTCTCTTTCCAAACAGCTCAGAGCTAACCTCTTTCTTTGAATTGATAGCAACTGAAACCCTAGTATTTTTAATGTCTAAATGTAAATTTTATATTTCTAGTTAACACTGATATTTATAAAATGACATTCTAACCTGAGCATATTTTTAGTATAGAAGTTTCAAACTTAATCTATTCCTATCTATCTGTTCATCCATTCTAGCCCAGGAAAGTATTTTCAGAACCAGATGGATTTCCCACTGAAAAGTTGGACCTTTCCAGACCAAGCCTGTCTGACGTGATCTATCTCTTCTCTGAATTCCTGTACCAATAATCCTATTAAAAAAATTTGACTTATGTGTAGACTGTCTTTGATGCCTTCTCTACATGCTCTTAAACAACTATTTAAATGTTATTTAGCTTCATGTATTTAAATCTCATTTATTCAATTACCTCAAGAATTTTTTGACAGCAGATATTATCATGATTTTCCCCTTTTTAATTTAACCTTTATTGTATTTTTTTCCATTACCATTTTGTCCCCTTATACTCCCCTCCCCCCAGCAATCAGCACCCTGTTGTCCATGTCCATGAGTCCTTTCTCCTTTTTGCTCAATCACTCCACCCTCTAACCACTCCCACTATCTGTCATCTGCTCTCCATCTATGAGACTGTCTCCGTTTTGCTTGTTAGTTCAGTTTGTTCATCAGATAATGATTTTAATGTGAGCCTCATATGGAGACATTCACCATGTAGACAAATTATAAATATTGGCTAGTTTCACTGTTTTTAAAGTAAACCTAAGAATTTTTCTCTATGTAACCAAAGTAGTGGTAATGTATTATATCATTAAGAAGATACTTAACTCTTCCCTTCTTATCCATGGAATCAGTATAAGAACAAGGACAATAAGACGATCATTTAAGAATCTAAGAATTATAAATCATCATGGTTCTATTCATATTAAAATTAACATTTAAAAAATTTTATTTATCATACCTTTCTCATTAAGTGGTTTTTAAATAAGTTCTTAGTGTAAAAAATCCTCAATTTAAATTTTATTTCAACAGTACAAACAAATATTAATAATAAATCATTTTAAACTATTCTGCAATAATTAGCTTGGAAATTTAAAAATGTAGCTACAGAAAAATGATTCAATATGTGTTTCCAAGAGCCAAGAAGCTAGCAGTTTTCCACCAACTTAAATGGGAGAAACTTGTTTTTGCAAGGCAATTGGCTAGCCCAAATCTTATTGTAATAAGAGACATTCACTTTGAAGTTATGCATCCCTTTTTAAAAATCATAATTATTATCTGAGGAAGTTAAAAAAGAATGGCATTAGTAAGTGGACTTTGTGTTCCAGGATAATATCAAATTAATCAAAATTAAAAGCAATTTAGATATAATAAAAAAATAACCAAATGATTTCAAATAAATATGAAATTATTTTCCCCCTGGTTAATAGAAGTTATAATGTATTATGTCTAAATTTAAATCATTTTTCTTCTGATATCATTGTTAACAGTATTTTTTGAACCTTGATGTGTTTTAATCACTTAAGAAAATAAAAACTATACTTAGTAAGGAAGAAATTAATGTAATTATGGAATCACTCTTAAATCAAAACTAAGCTTTGAATTCTGGTTTAGTTTAATACTTTCCCAAATCCTTTTTCCAGGGACCTATTTTAGAATACATTTTAAGACAGTTAATTAATTTGCCAAAGACAGATTAGCCTTTCTAGGATGTTAGGGTCTCAAGTTCTGTTGCCATTTTTGACAGGTGGGTTCCCAGTTGCAGCAGGGATCACTTAACTGTTGTTAGGGGGATTTTATATTGTTGAGTCCATCCATGACCTCAGGGTCTGTTATTATGATTGTTTCATTCGTGAGCCCATTAAACAAGCACTGATTGGGTGAGGAAAGATGAGACTGACATTGGTAAGGTAATCTTATCTAACTGATATTGCGAGGTTCCTCCACAGAAGGGTCCTTCTGGTGAGTTTTAACCCAAGGCAAAAATGTTCTTGTACTTTGGACCTATTCCAAGAGGCCCATTCACACCTCTCTTCCCTAACCCAATTTGTCACTAGTCCCCCTGTCTTGTTCTTTTAAATCCCTGACTGGCCAGTCTCATCCTTAGCCACTATGCATGAATTAAGGTAAATTGGTAGCTCTTACCAAGAGACTTTCCCTTCAATGTTATACTTCAGATGTGCTACAGTAAGTTAGTCCTCTGCCATCTAGTGCCAGCAATACATTTATGAGCTTTAAAGCAGAATCAAATTTCCCCTCTGCTTAAGTCAACTGTTCCTAGAAATACCACCTTAAGTCCACTCTTGGAGGGTCAAAAATAGAGTTTTAGGGTCAGTCACTTACACATTCAACTTCATTGTGCTTTTCCAAAATCTGGGTTTCTTAGTTACCACGTCAATTTGTTGATGGAAAACTATTGAGCATACTTGACTTAATGCCTGTAAAACAAGATAGAAACAGTTTGCTTTAGGAGCTCAGGTTATAGTCACTTGCTTACAGTGCCTACCTCAGACAAGTAAGAAGCGAAGAATAGTTAGCTCAAGAAGACATGGCTTTTCAATAGAACCTTAGTGACCTCTATTGTAGTTCTCTTGTCTGGGCTTGTACGTGCTTTATACAACATATCAGTCTGCCAAAGACAGCACAAGCCCTGTTGGGTCTGTTGCTTCATAAGAGCCAAAGGGAAGAACGGTTTGTACTGCAGCCTAGAACTATTGGGATGCCTTTTCTTGCTCTGGCCCTTCTACTTGTAAACAGTTTTGTAAGCGGTTCATTTGACAAATATGCGAGAGCAACATATCCACATGTGTTATATATTAATCCAAAATACAAATAAGTTCACAACATATTACATTTCTTATCTTTACTATAGGGAAAAGAGGACCCCAGGTAGACTTTCCTTTAGGAGGAGATATTTTTACAAGCTCCAGACCACTAGACCCCTCAAAATTTTAAGTAACAGATCCCTAAATATTATGTGATATATCTTCCACCCTCTCTGAAATGTAGATCTTACCTAAATATTTATGTTGCTACTGCTACATAGCCCTAGCAGAATGATCAACATAATAGCCAAGCATTATATCCTAAAAGACAAGATGATAAATATAGACTAGTGTGATAGTATCCTAATGGATGACAAGATAATAAAAATTCCCAGGACTACATTATACCATAGAGCTAGAAGATTGACAAATATAAAGGTGAGAGCTCACATTTATCTCTACCAAGTGAAAGTAAATTTTTTCTGGCAATATTGATAACTACAAAGCAAACCAACTTCCACAAATGTGTTGATTTGCCCACTGAAAAGAACCATATGAAATAGAAGCTAAATGGAGTCATGAGATGCTTGTAAATATTGTAATGTGTTATCATTCCCTAAGATCTATCTGCCTGTCTTGTGCACCAAACAGGCAAGCTAGATGGAGAAATGGTAGATATCATCACTGTTATGGTTAAGTTCTTGATGGTGGTTCTCATTTACGAAAGTCCTCCGGTGATGTGGCATTGCTTTTGACTTATCATTTTATTGAGGGGGCACTCTCTACAGGTTTCTTCTTGTTCATTCCCACTCTAGTAGTCTTAACAACATGTGTCTGGAAAAATTGAGAAATCTTTTCCTTTCTGAATGTATCTCATCAAATTATCCTCATGGAAACTAAGGAAGTAATCATAGCATAGCTTTGGAAACTCATCGGATATAACATGAAATGGTTTTTGAATAAAACTTCATTTGTCATCCAACATCCACCCGTCCAGTGGATCATAGCGACATTTTGGCTCCCAGGAATTGGTCTCAGGCTCAATCTACATCCAATAACCCCCCAAAGGCCTGAGTACTTCACTTTTCTCAGTGCACAAAAACCTTTTTGTGAAAGGTTAGAGGTAAGATTTAGATTAAGTGTGTGTGATATTGACACCAGATATTTTTTCGAAGGTACCCATTTCCTTTGCTCAGGCAGTTCTGGCTCTGAGACATGACTCAAGGCTGAAAGTCATGTTCAGCAAACATAGATTTTTATATTGTTTTAATAGAGATTAAGTGGAATTTCAGTGCCCTGACCACCTATTTCGATCTCAGTATTCTACAATCACTTAGTCAGCCTCAAAGATCACTGAAGTCCTGAGCAACTAATAGAGAAACTGTGGTCACCTTGTCTGCAGAATATAAATAATGTTGGTTGGCCTCTAATCTCATGGAATCTCAATATTTGCACTAAAATTAGGAAGCCCATTCCAATGGTAATGTCAAACATGCACATCTCTAGCTAGAGATCTAGAGAATATTAGCTACAGCATTTTTCAGAGACTTTCATGCTCTTCACACTAATTTATATCAAATAGCTGAATGAATGAAATGACTTCTGGCCCTCCTGAGACAAATTAACATGAATTACTCCAACATTCTTATCTCTCTATGATTTTGGATTCCTCCTGTTATATTACACAAAGGAATTTCTATAATTTTGACTTTATTGAGCATACACCAGCACAAAGTCTATTTCTTAAAGAAAAAATGTTTCCAATGTAAACTTCTTGACTGCACAACTACCAGCTAGTATGAGGGTGGAATACAAAATTAATCAGACATTTAAGTATAAATAAAGTTACCTCCATAAACCCATGTGTAGAAAATTACCAGAAAATATATGAAAGAAGGAAAGAAAGAAAGAAAGAAAGAAAGAAAGAAAGAAAGAAAGAAAGAAAGAAAGAAAGAAAAATGGAAAAGAGGAACAATGAGATGTGTATTGAAACAGATCAACATAAGAAAGAAACAGAGGAAATATTTAGAAAGATGGTGGAGGTAGAAATCAGAGGAGACTAGCTGTGTGCCAAGCAAAAAGGGCAACGTGCCCAGATTTAAGCAGGTCAGAAAGCTCCAAGGAAGATTTTATTAAAAATATGAACATATTAACTAGAGCATTTGGTGGATATTAAGGTTTGAGCTAAGACTATATATACTTAAAACTAAAAACAAACAAACAAAAAACACCCCCACTAAACTAAAAAGTTCACAAGGCATTTAACAACTCTTTCTTGGAAGGAAAAACAATTATGATATGTCTTGTCTCATCTCCTATAATTAGTGTTTACATAGTCATAATAATGTAAATTCTGAATACTGATCTAACTAAAATTATGATATAATTATATTATCAGAAAAGCATCATAAGAAGAGAGTGTATTGAGGACATGGAGGCACCATAAAGGGAAGCTTCATCCTCATTTTTCATATCAATACTTATTACTTAAAATCACAAGAATAATATGGTACGAAATAAGAATTTTTAAGGGACTGTGGAGTAGAAGAGTTGAAAGTGGTTACCTACAGCAGGAGCAGAGGCAAGAGCAGTAAAGAACCAGTGTATGTCCCTAGCAACCCTTGCAGATTAATTTGGATATTTCAGTCATGGGTGTGAACAATCAATACAAATAAATTCCCCCTTGCTTAGGGGGAAATGATTATAAACAGGTATAATGTAAGTATCTAAAGTGTATTGACAGCCAGGCAAATTTCATCTCATCTTTACAAAAACTTTGAAATAGACATTACTTCTGTCAAAAGTGAGAAAATTGAGATTCAGACTTGCCTGTGGCTCTCATTTAGTCAGTAGTGGATTTGGGAATCAAACATGGAACCATCTGCCACCAAAATCCTATTATTTTTATTATAAATGCATTGCCCTCAACAAAATATCTTTATAGAATGACTAAAGAAGTCTTAGGTAATGAATGGATTTTCAACGTATTACAAGGAAAAGAAGTGCGACTCTAGCCAGAGGAACAATGAGATGTGAGCTGAGAAAGGTAAGGCCAATTGGCCTGATTGTAATAAGTTCATGTTATAAAAAGCAGGGGCGGGGGGGCGACGTTGGAAAGCTTTAATGTAGAGACAGCATTCATTCCAAAGGTTTTTTCTCATTAACATCAGAGTGTAGAGCGGAATAAAAAAACTCTTTGGCCATTATATTATTTCCTTTACTTACAAAATCAGACTTTTCTAGCAGAGCAACAAATACACATCCATCTGAAAAACTCCCTTGTCATAAGAACAGATGTTTAAATGACCCACAACATGAAAAAAATAAATACTGAATAAGATTGCTTGCCAAAGCAAATTATTATTATACAATCAACAATCTCTGCTTGCACAGCCAAGAGATTGTCTACTTAACTAGGACACACGTGGACAGAGGCCTCTTGGGCCACGGCGAGCCCACTTCTATGCAGCAGACATATCTTTAAAAATAAGACCATAAATAAAAATAAACACTTCTATTTTCTTCTATGGAAGTCCTAATCTAATAGTAACTAAAATAGTTCAGAAAAGCAATTGCTTGAATTTTGATCAAAACATTCTTGTCAGGTTTATTTTGAAGTTTATGGAATAATAAAACTATTTGAGTTCTTTCCAATAAAGACTGATAATCGAAGAACTCTTTAAAAGGCTATTTCTCAAGTCTCTTTGACCTTCCTCAGACTCTGTGACATCCGCAACAGGAAAAGGAATGTTATATGATTGTGGGCTTATGGATAATATTCTCTATGGACATGCATTGCAAAAACAGTACTCACATTTGATCATATAATTATCACATAAAGCTTTCATCTGTTCACATAGTGGTGTCATAACAAATTGCATGGATGGAAAAGAGCAGTAGAAGTCCCAGCAATTATTCTAAGTACTATGACAATAAAAATCTAATGACTTGGATAGTTAGGTTAATAACATGCTAAGAAAAAAACATTTGACTTAAAAGGAATTAGTTTGAAGTTATATTACACTCTAGTGCAATACTGTGGGATAATCTAACAAAGACTCCGTCTTATAATGTCAAATCCTGACTTGGCATGCTGAAACGGAATGTATTATTCAAAGTTTTTGCCTATGGCCAAGTTTTAAAGAAGGCAGTTATGATTCCAGGTATTTGATCAAGGGGAGGTTCAGCTGTTTACATGCTAGGCCCAATGGATGAGCTGTTACCTAGCTTTGAAACAGAAATCTAAAATAGGAAAGAAAATGATATATTCTAGCAAAAAATCATAATTTTGTCTCCATCAAGGTACATGAAGAATCATAACTTGTCCTAAAATACCTATGTTTGTACATGATCTGTTTCTAATAAAGGCATCTTAGGTATGGACTTCTGCGCTCCTGAAATCTTGCTGATTTCACAAGTTCTCAAATGTGCTGAGGAGAACTGGTTGCTGAATATCAGTTCACTCAAAGCTTCAACAGAAGAGAAAAATAAATGTGCCCTAAGAGACCTTCTGCAGTCCTGGAATAGAATGGGGTCAAGAACTCACACCCTCCCTTTCACTGTTTTAGGTATCAATACGAATAACTGAAAGATGGTGGGTGGAGTCTTATATGCAGGTCTCCAGGCTGATAAAATCGCCTCTGACTCATAGAGAGGTTCAGAACTAAACTTAATTTTCCACACCCATACACACATGACTCTCATTGGATTCTCCCACGATTAGTAGTCAGGCTTTTAGAGATGACAAGGAACAGAGATATGACAAGCTTATCCTAAGTGATAGGAGCTCTTACAAGAAAACTCCCATCAGTAAATGAGTGGATCAAAAAACTGGTACATTTACACAATGGAATGCTACTCAGCAGAAAGAGCGAACTCCTACTTTTGCTACAGAATGGATGGAACCAAAGACTGTTATGCTAAGTGAAATAAACCAGTTGGTGAAAGACAGATACCATATGATCTCACTTATAACTGGAATCTAATGAACAAAATAAACGAACAAGCAAAATAGAATCAGAGACATGGAAACATGGAACAGACTGACAATCACCAGAGGGGAAGGGGGAGGGGTATAATGGTGGAAAGAAGGAGAAGGGACTAGTCAAAGAGCATGTATGAATGACCCACAGACATGGACAACAGTGCAGGGATTGACAGTGGGAGTGGGGGGTGCGCTGGGCAGAGGAGGGCAAAGGGGAAAATTTGGGATAATTGTAACAGAACAACAATAAAAAATTTTTTTAAATAAAGTAAAATGAAAGAAAGAGAAAGAAAGAAAGAAAAGAAAGAAAGAAAGAAAGAAGGAAGGAAGGAAGGAAGGAAGGAAGGAAGGAAGGAAGGAAGGAAGGAAGGAAGGAAGGAAAGAAAGAAAGAAAGAAAGAAAGAAAGAAAGAAAGAAAGAAAGAAAGAAAGAAAGAAAGAAAGAAAGAAAGAAAATACCAAAAGTAGGGAAACAAAGAAAACCATCCCTGTAGCACTCAGATGGGTGGATGTCTGCTTCTCTGGACCTCATCAAGTTTCTAGCCAGTCTACTGTCTGATTAAAATACTTCTAAGTTCTTTGAAAGAGAATATCCCATTGGGTCAGTTAGGCAGAACTCAGTTCTTGATCCAGGCTACCTCCTAAATCACCAAGTTCCCGGGCCCAGCCTCTAGCTAGCCTTCACTGGCAATCAATGAGAGAGGAAAAACCTTAGAGTGGCTTTGTTAAACAGGGGCTAGGGCGGCTCCTCCTGGGAGTGACAGGGCGTCCAAAGCAGCTTAAAGCCGGATTCTGTTTTCAAACTGTCCAAATTCAATCCTGAATTTACTACATCCAAGGCTACCCAGCTAATGGAAGCTGTCTGATCTTTTTATGCCTCCATTTCCTAATCTCTAAAATAAGTAGAATTATTTAGGTATGTCATAGCAGGCTTCTTAGGTTAAGTATGATAATCCATGTAAAGCCCCTTGCATGCAGACCAGATAATATAATTGCTTAGAAAACGCCATTAAATCATGCATAACGATTAATTCTTTGAATGTGCATTTGCATACCACTAAAAATCTCAAGGTCACAAGTGGTCACAAGGGTCACCCAAATATACCCACGATATTTGGGTGAGCACTGCACTGAGAAGCTTACAACCCTATCGTGAATCCTGTTGTCAGTTGAAAATACTGCCCTGTTTGAGGGTGATCCTGTTTTTTGGTTCTATGTGAAATGTCTGTTTATGGGCTTTGCTGAACATAGAGGTAGCTTGTTCTTGGGTTTACAGAACAATGTATTTTTTTAAAGTAACATAAAACAAACATAACTATGATATATTCACATACAAAGTCTCAACACAAAGTCATATTTACAAGGGTCATTATTGTTCAAGGACTCTTTCCTTGGAAAGGACAGAAAGAAACAATGGGCGGCCTCTTACAGTGAGCCCAGGTGCCCGGGAGAAAGGTCCATGTAACAAAATAGATAAACTTGGGGTTTGATATCAGGCTGACCGAGGCCTTCATTCCTACCTGTTAGCTCTGACCTTAGGGAAATTATTCAATCTCAGAGTTTCCATTTCCTCAGGCCAATTAGAACGCGTTCTCTGGGATGGGGCCCGGGTATCCTGTTTTTCAATGCCCAGGTGATTCTGCTGTGAAGTCAAGTCTGAAACTCCAGGCTCTAAAGCTGGCGTCTCTCAGACTACAGCAGGAGCCACAGGCGGCTGGACCCCGCCTCCAGAGCTTCTGATTTGGTCAGCCTGGGACAGAGGAAGTGCACTTCCAACGAGTTCAGGCGACGCTGACACCGCTTGCTCAGGGACACGCGCGGAGGGCCACTCTGAGAAACTCCTCCGGCTGCTTCTGGTTCCCTTTGCACGGTGCTTGTGAATCATATCTATGAATGCTCAGCGACATCCTGCTTTAAGTCACTCAAAATAAATCCTTCTTTTCCTGATCTTTCACTTTCATTCTTAACCCCACCAACGCATAGCAGCATTAAAGTTCTTTGTCTATACCTGTTAGATGCTATTTATAGTTATTTTAAGTAAAGCTCCCAAACTAGAACGTTACATAGTTATAACTCTATTATTCTTCCCAGTTTCTAAATTTCTCCAAGGGGCCGGACCGGGGCGGGGGGCGGGTGGGGGGTGGGTTGCAGAAATCACACTCTATTTATTTTTGTATGCCTGGCTTTAACCAAAGTACCTGGCGCATAGTGAGAGCATAAGAGATCTGTTGAATGCAAATAGCCCATAAGCTAAAAATACTTATCTAATACCTAGCGTCAGCCTTATTTCTCTGAAAAAGATTAACCTGAATCGATGATGATGTGAACTTCATGGTCACTTATTGGGACCTTGCAGCTCTTTTAAGGAACATAAGTAGTGTTTTGCTCTGTTAAGAAGAGGCCTGTGTTTTTCCAGCCTTATCATTGTCACAATCTTTTCACGCCTCTGTTCTTCAGTCCAGCCTTCTCATGCTAACGCTGATAACCACACACTTCTAGCACTGTGACAAAAATACACCTAATTTTCCAGATGGGGGTTTCTCACTTTTCAAACAATACTAAAATAGAACACGACGAGGTGAAGTTGGGCCCAAATAAGTAAACAAGCTAGAAAACACTGCAGGAGCCTTTGAATTCGCACCAATGGGTCCCTCTGATGTCACTGGCCCAATGTCTATGGAAATGTGTCAGCTTAATAAGGTGGAGGCCAAGACCATGCCTGTTATCCTTTAACCTCAGGATCTGTTTACAATTTGTTATCCATTAAACAGCTGACTCCTTACGAGGAGACCAAACGCTGGCCATCTTTCCTGTGGCATGGTGTCCTCAGCCCTGCTGTTGCGCATTCTGCCCTTCCCTGAGCAGACATTATTAGAAATAAGCTCAAGAGACAAAAGCACAGAAGAAAGAGGAGGAGGAGGAGGAAGAAAACTGGGACGCTGGATGTGGCAAAGCCTAGTAAAAGCTCTGGAAAAATTTGCTAAAACAGGGTGCAGGACTTTGGGTCCCAAAGACCTATAGAGGAAAGAGTGTTTTGTTTTTTGTTTTGTTTTGTTTTGGTTTAGTTTGCTTTTATGTGGCTCTTTTTTTTTTTTTTTTAATTTTTATGATGGTAGTGGTTGAGGGGGATAAAAGACATGAATTGGTCCTGAAACTTTTATTCCGGAGTGTAAGAAACTCAGAAAAATGTCAGAAAGGTGAAAGTACCTGAAATGAATTGCTAGAAACAGCCCTGTTTGCAGAGTGTCCTTGTCTTAAGAAAAAGAATTAAATGCAGGCAGGTTTGAAACCCTGCCTATAAAAATCTCCCCCAAAGGTTATATATTTATAGTTTCCTTATTATTTTACCATTTTCTTAATAAATCATATCTCTGCATCCCCAGACATGTTCCAAATGATCCCTCCACTTGTAGCTTCAGTCATTGAAGCTACATATTTTCTGCATACTTACTATGTTTAAAACTCATTAAATTGAGGGGCTCGGTCAGGGAGGAGTTAAAGGGATTGAGCAAAAATAATAAGTGAGAGAGAGAGGGAGAGGGAGAAACCTCATGGATGGGGGTAGGGGAGGTGAAGGAGAATATTGGGGGAATAAATGGTGATGGAAAGAGATTTGGGGTAGTGTTCACACCACATAGTATACAGCTGGAAAAAAAATGTTCATTCCATTAAAAAAAATCTGTAATTTAAAACACACATGCACACACACACACACAAAGGGTTCAGTCTCTGTCCCCATACAGATTTTAGGTCCCAGAAGGTTGGATTAGAAAATTATTATTTTAATTAGACTAACTTCATCATGAAGATATTCAGAGTTAAGTTAAAGGTAGACAACATAGGTTAAGCCTCTAAATGGTGACCTCTGCACCCTGAGAGAATGAGGAGATGCAGAAAGACATTTCCTGTGTGGTGGGGGCTTCACGGAGGAGCGTGCCGCTGTGCCATCCCCGCCACATGCTCCCCTTCAAAAGGAAGTGACCAACATCAGTGGAGCCAGTAAAAGCAAAAATGGAAACTATTACTGTAGAGTGGTAAGGAAATAAATTTATAGGGAATATATCCATGTGTATTCCTTTCTTTTCTTTTTTTTTTTTAATATACAAAGACTCTATTGTAAAAATCAAAAACAAAGGGCTTGAAAGATATGGAAGTATAATGAGAAAGTGAAAGTCTCCCATCCCCCAAAGTAAGCACAATGAACAGTATGCTGCGCAGCCTTCTAAAGTTTTTATATATATATGTGAATATATAAATTATAAATATATTGTTTTTCCATTTACCTTAGTGATATCATATTATATTCATTTTCCTGCAACTTACTTTAATTTCTCCTAAAAATGTCTTAGATATCTTTCCACTTTGGCACAAGGAGTCTTACTTCATTTGTTATAGGTGTTGCCTTATACTTTATGGTTTATCTAACTGTTCCCATACCGACAAAGATTCTTCTAGTGCCATTTCCCCACTATTTGAAGTGGTGATGCGGTGAATACCTTTGTACAGAAGTGTGAGTATTTCCTGAGATGAAGGACATAAATGTAGAGTCCTGGATCAAACATCATGTGTCTTTATTTTCATAATATGAATCAGGATTAGAAATTGGGGAATTAATTGGTAAAATTTTTTTAAAGACTACAGTAACTATACTCCATTGTTTTGCAGAAAACAAAAATAATTTTCTGCCCTGCTTGCTGTGGCTCACTTGGCTGGGCGTTGTCCCACAAGGCTGAAGGTCACCTGTTCAATTCCAGTCAGGGCACATGCCTGGGCTGCAGGTTTGTCCGGATCTGGGCGTGTAGGAGAGGCAACTCAGGGGTGTCTCTCTCCCATGGATACTTCTCTCCCCCTCTTTATTCCTTCCTTCCTCTCTCTCTAAAAGAATAAAATAAAATATTTAAAAGTAATAATAATAATTTTCGATTCTCACATAAAACAATCAGCCTCCCTTTCTTAAGAAAAGAATTTGTTCGTATCTCTCAGATCAGCCACGAGCCCTACAGGGTGAAGTGTAAGTTTGAGCATCACAAATTACAGTACTGCCCTGATTCAGAATCCATATCAGCAATAAAATATCGCTATGAAAGTAATTTTCTGTTCATCAAAACTCATCTGCCCCTGTACTTCTTTGTAGAGTTGTGTTCTTCTCTTAAACTATTTAATTCACCTTCTATTGACCTCTGAAAATTGATCCTGCATGTTTCTGTTTTATTTTCTGGGAATACAGGCCTAACCTTTATTACAGTGACATACCTTAAGTCCCAGAAAAAAAATTTTATTTCACGTTTTATTTATTTATTTTTTTCAGTTACAGTTGACATTTCATGTTATATGTTTCAGGGGGAAAAAAACTTTTAATGTAACTAAAATTTAGTATATTGTAACCTAGCACATTGCATGTTGAAATACATCATACTATCCATAGCAAGTAGTCAAGGGTGGTTTTATCAAAACAGAGCAAAAATTTTCCCCTTGTTATTTTGGGATATTTCAAAAACGTGCCTCTGAGCTCTAGCACAGGACTTGATTAATGCGTGATTTCCTCTTTAAAATTAGAAACAGGAATCGAGAATGAAGCTTAATAATTTTCATTTGCTCTTCTTTTCCAAGCATTCTAATTAAGGCCTGGTTCCCAGGCCTGATTAAGCAGCTCCTACATCTGCCTGCAGTTTGCAGTTGTCCCTGCAAGGCAGGAACTCAAGCTTATGTTGAGTGAATGGGAACAATCTGGGAAAGAACAATAAGGTGAGACATGCTGTGAAAGGGGGTGTTACTTGGCTGGGTTCTGCTCTTGCAATTAGAGTTCGCCATGTCCGTCCCAGAGCGCAATGCCACAGCTCAACAACGAATGTCAGAAACATCCTTTCTCAGTAAAGCGCCCCAGTTCATGACCCCTAGAGCGCTTCGCCAGGGAGATTCCAGTGCACCCTTCGAACACCTTGAGCTAAATGGGACAAGAGCAATGTGTTCTCCATCTTATATTTTATATTAGGAAAATGTAAAAGATGTGTGTGCTCTCACTGTCTGATGTCCTTAATCTCTGCAAGCCCCTATCGTAAAATACGTTTGAAGCATATTTTCAGGTGGCTGCAGTGGAAAAAAGCGTAAAGGAAAACCCAGGAATCATCAAACATGAGTTTTCTCAAAATGATTTTTCTATTTGAAGATAATGACCCTGGATGATTTGGGGACATTTATTTTTATGATATTGAAATGTTAGAAAGTTGCCTATGATATAGAGTCAGTGGTCTTTGGATGTTTCTGGCAAATATTCAGAAAACAGATATCTAAGTTGTCCTATGTAAAAAAGGAGTAAAAGTCAAAACTCCTCTTATGTAAATCATATAATCATGCATGGATAAAGTCGATTACTTTGGAAGCTATATAGATGCCCTCCCCTCCCTCATTTCTTAAATATATATTTTTAGCTACCATGGCCACACCAGGCCTAAGGGATTCCACATATTTAATTGAGTGGGATGGGTTTCACTTACATGTTCTTTCTCCATAGTTCACCACTGGCAACGATGAGGAGCTTATAAGCTCCTCAATCTACCTCCCAACCTCCTAACTCAAAGAATGCCTGCTTATTTCACCTTCCTGGTAATGTGAACTCATCCCAATCAGGAACTTAAACAGCTCACTTCCCTAAACTAATTCAGAGGGTCTCACAGAGTCCCTCTCTGGACACCTCCATTGCCAAAACCCCTATCAGACCAATACCCCCCGGCTTCGGTGTTGGGTGATGTCACCCTAATTGTCCCTAGTGTTCCCGCCCTCTCTCCCCATGCCCACTTGCAATTAGAGGCACACTGCTCTTCCTAAACACCACTTTGTATACTTTGTTGTCCAGTTTAAACATTTCATCTATATGCAGTTCAATCATCAGGGACCTTTAAATCCTACATACCCTGCAGAAAGGCCTCCGCCATGATTGCTTGCTTATCCAAATCCTAGGAACACTTCAAATCCCTGATGGATCTTGTTAAAATATCCATTTTGATTCACCAGGTCTGAAGTGGAACTGGACATTCTGCTCAGATACATGCTGGTGGTATAGATTGCACTTTGAAATGCAAAAATGTAGACAACTGTTCTTTTTTTGTCCCTGGCAAGGACTTATTTGAAGGAACAAAAGAGAGAACTATCTACATATACAATAATTTGTCTTCTATCTGATTGAATCAGGTTAAGGACTAACCAAACTGAGTTCTCTTTAAAATTTATATAGTGGCACATCATGGGTAATTGATAACTGCACATATATACCACAGAATCATCTATATCCTATGTAAATAAATCAGCTCCAGTACAACAGCTGAAACTTCTGAAACAATTGTCCAATGTGTTTATACGGTACTGGAAACTCAACTCCTAGCAGAAATAATATGACTGAACTTTGCCTGAATGCTGTACTTCTCTCCGCTGGACCTGGGCATTATGCACTTGGTTGCTTTTACTCAGTCACTGCCCTCCCACCTGCAGTGAGCCACGGACTGGATTCTCTCCGTCTGCTCCGCTACCTGGGGTCCAGCACCCTGGAGCAAACGGCACTTCTTGCCTGTCTTTAATCCCTGTTCCACTGGGACAGCTAAAGTAATGAACTTCATTAATGAAAAAATCCTGGTGGGAGGATGTGACAGGGTCTATATACTTTTATTTAAAGCACTCTTTTGTTTTAAGGAAGCCATGATTTCTCTTTTGTTTCCTATGTGGGATATTGATGGAAATAAATAATTTAATAGAAGAATCTTTAAAGTGGACCCAGTACTGGCTCTTAATTACAGTGGCTAGGAAAGACATGGAAGATAAAACCACATTGCTAAATTTGCACATTGTTTCAAGGACAAAATTATTAAATATATAGCTTCAGTGTTCTTATTGAGTTCACAAAAGCTTGAACTCTCTGAAATCTGGGAAACCAAAGAAAGCTTATATCTTGCAGAAGATGGATTATGGTTCAATTATAAAATGGAAAATCATATAAATTTTACAAAATGTGACAAAATAAGCATTTTTGAATAATAGGTACTAATTTTCCCATGTCTATTATTGCATCTTTTCATAAACCAAAAACCTGTTATAAGCACTATCACCCTTGTCATAAATAGGTCGTTGGTCTAACTGAAATTCCATTTTGCTTAGCCCAAGACTGGGCATGCCACTCGAGCAACCTAATCAAAGACCTTACTTGAAATTGATATACGAACGTGGGAGGAGCAGTGCTCTTTCTACAACACTTGTTACTCTGGGAAAATGTGAATCTAAGTTTCCCAGTAGCCCGAGAGGTCCTGCCACTGGGGAGAGCATGTGAATTCAAACAAGTGTATGTGCGTGTACGTGTGTGTGTGAAACAGAGGAGGGGAGGAGAGAAGAAGGGAAGAGAACAGAATGGGTGGAGAGGGAAGAGGACGGGAAAACAGTCACTGCTAAGATTTAGCCCCAACCAGGAAAGTCCTAATCCCGGAAACTTTTCTTTTGATCACGAGAACAACCCCCAACATCCTTTCCAAACTTAGAAGACAGTGAAGTTCCTTATTTGGGTTAATCTAGTTTGAATCAAAGAAATATAATTCATGCGCCACATCCATATTGGGTATGTTCAATAAACTGGGCTTTGGGGCTTTTATTTTCTATTTCTTAGTTTGTTTGTTTACAAAATTGCTGGTTTTTCACCTGATCCATTCCGTTTGGGGGTGTAGCACTTGCGTGGTGTGTCGCCATTCTCTCTTGCCTTTCTCTGTAGGGGAACAAGTGCCCAATGTTACGGCGTATTATCTTCCTGCTAAGCAAGAGTATGATAAAGAAATGATTTTTTTCTGAGTCTTTCTTTCATATTAGACCCTAAAGTCAAGAGAAGAAAAAATATCTTTGTTTTCCTCTTCCAGATACTCCAAGTGCCAACGAGGTTTTGCCTAAATGGGACTCACAACAGTTGGCAAGTCAATACACTTGTGTGACAAAAATGCAAGGCTAAGGTCCTTCCCAAAGTTACACAGAGCCCAAGAAATTGATCCTGAAGACAATCCGGGACAACGGCCCGGTGATTGCATCTTAGTCTCCATCGTGCTGGGCTCTCTCCTCTTCTCTCCACCATTCGCCAGCGAACCGCATGGCCACCTTCTCCAGTGAACTCTCCTTCCTCCTTCTTGAGTTTCCCTCCCTTACTATGGTGAGAGGAGCTTTTTAAAACCCGTTGGGCTTATTTTCCTCAAAAGAAGACAGTAAAAGACTATCCTAAAGTTGTACAAAAGACTCTCTCCTCCATCTTGCAACAGAGTTATACTGGAGCCCAGATGTGAGAAACTGGCATGGATAGCCCTTTAGTGGCAGAGGGCCCCTCAGCACGTCCACTTAACTGTGGGGCCTTCCTCTCTCTATGACTCAGTTTTCTTATATGTCAACTGCAGAAAGCAGTAGCATCTCTGTCATGTATTTTTGGTGACAATTAAATAAATTCATGCATGCAGCATTTCAAAAAACACGGCCTGTCACATAGGAAGTGATACATTATTGCTTCCCAGACTTCCCCCTTTCATTACTCCCTCGCTTTTACATTCTCCACTGATTCCTCTACACACAACGACACCAGCAGAAGTTAAAATCCTTAGCTTGTCAATTCATTGGGAACTGTTGGATTTATGTTTGTTATAAAATTAATAAATAAAAATTCACCTATTTAAGAACTTTGTCTCATCACAGATGTCAGGATCTGGAAGCAAATCTCAAAGAGCTATTTTAAGTTGGTATGATTAAGTTAAGGTCAAAGTTAGCTCAATTCTTCTGAGGAAAATGGAAAGAAGGAAAGACATAAAGAGGGGAGAAAAGTTAAAGAGAAAGGCGAGAGAAAGAAGAAAGAAATTAAAAGGAAAAAGGAAGGAAGGGAGGGAAGGAGGGAGAAAACTACATTCAGGAAAATTATGAAACTACATCAAAATTCGCTGTAAAACAATCCCATTTCATATCCTATTAAACTCCATAGGAAATGACATTTGCTGCAGTAAGAAAAACAGATGGTGGAAGGAGAGAGGAAAATAAAACTCTTTGAAAATCGAGAATGAAAATGCCACCGCTAACATTTTAGGTTCCTCTGACGTGTTCATACATCAAGTTATAGCCTCCAAGACAGTCCCTTTCTTTATTATAGGCATGCCTTCCAGCCTAAAATAGTTCCACGGGGCTTCTAAAGTAAGAAGTGAGTGGTGTTTTGAACATGTGTTTGCGTGAGGTTGCATGTGAGAGTTTGTGAGGCCAGGACGGGGAACAGTGGGGGTCATTCAGACTCTGGAGACAGGCACCCCTGACTGCACTGCCTTGCCAGGAGCTCGGTGATTCACCTCCCTCCGGGGCACAAGCACATCAAGTCCTCTGTTTTGCTCTTAGTTCACATTTGTCCTCTTTAAACCAATGAGTCATAAGTTGGAAATATGTATGAAATAAGCAAGAAGAATATGTCACTGAGTTATTTCTGGTTCTTCAATATACACATCCTAGGACATCATGTGTTTGAAAGGCAAATTTTTAAACAGGGGAAGTTTCTCCCAAGAAGATAGGGTTGGTTCTGTAAGAAAAAAGAAAGTCAGGTGCAAGAAAAAAATAGAGCCTGGTGAAATGATTAGGTTTAGGTGAAGAGAATAAAATATTTCTTCATGCTCTCAAAAGGATAATTTTCTTCAGAGGAAATTGCATAAATTCTTGGTCACTCGGATTAGCAGAGAACTATCCTTGCCAAAGTTTGGTGCTGGGAAACAAATGACATTTGGTCCGTTGTAAAGTCCTCCCACTTCTCCGTGGCAAATAGGAGTTCATACATTAATGCAAATAAAATTTTTCTATAAATACCTTCCTGGTCCAAACGAATTACCTGAGAAATCAGAGGATCAACTAATTGAGGAGTTTTATCATGAGAAAATGGAAACCTGAAAACGGCCACGCAGAATGCCTGGTGTAAAGTCCCCAACAACTTTTTCATGCATCTATTTGCTCAGCAGTGACCTGTTGAGCACCTGCCATGTGCTAGGTTGTAAGGATCTGGGCACAGAGGATCCAGCAGAGCCCAGGTGCACTGCTTATTCCCTTGTGGACCTTAGGTTTTATGGGTCAAGACAGGTATTTAGAAACTAATAAAAGAAATAATATTAAGACAGTCCATGATATGAAGACTAGTTGAGGTTCAGGTCCTGACTGTTTGGGGTTGGGGAGCAAATGTCAGATGGAGACACGAAGATTTGAAACTTAGCTAAGACCCGAGGAAGTGAAGGATGAGAAGGAGGTGGGAAGAACATTCCAAGGAAAGGGAGTATCACTGCAAAGCCCTGGGGCTGGAAAGAGAATGGGATTTCTGGGAAACTGAGAGAAAAGTGGAACTGAAACAGAGAAAGAGGGAAGACAGAGACAGGAGATGAAACGGAGGCAGGCCAGGGGTCATATGGAGGAAACCTCCTAGGGCATGCTGGGACCTGAGGACTTTCCCTGAAGAAGAATTACAGGTCTCTGGAGGCAGGGGAGCAACATGATCAAATGTGCATTTTTTGAAGATAGCTATCTTTTATGGAAAGAATTTAGTGGGGAGAAAGGGAGGGAAAAGAGAAAATGCTCAGGGGCTATTGAAGTGCTCCAACATCTTGATCCAAGATGATGGCTGAGCAGAAAGGGAATGTAGAAAAGGTTGTGGTAAATTAAGAAAGTCTTATCAAGAAGACAGCGATTGTTTTCATACATGAGTGAGACAGAGCCGGAGGAGAGAGAAAAAAGGATGGGAGTGAAAGACGGTCTCTGTGAGCCCTCCTCTGTGAATTACAGAGACTTCTTCTCTGTGTCACATGTATACTTACAGCCCGCACACTAGTTTTCTTACTCCTGTCGTTCCCTTTCCCCTAATATTGCATATAACGTGGTTAATGTCACAATGCAACCCATAGTCAAAAGAATCTCTGGTTGGAGTCCCAGGAGAACAATGGGAGGAATGGATATTACCGAGAGAGTGTGGCCCAAGCCGGAAGCAGTAACTGATAAGATTTATGTTCTTTCCTTTTTAAAAAGCAGGGGGGCTGCATCCTCAGTTTTTATGGAATTATTTTCTTATGTTCCATGAAAGCAATTTCTCTTTTGGACATTTAAGTGTAAAAGGAAGTATATGTTGATTTTAAGTAGCCGAGGGGTACGTACGATTATAAGTATTTATCACTTTCGTGGCTGCCCAGTATTGGGTCTTCTTCCATACATACATCTAAGGAATTTTACATCTTCCACATCTTGAGGGGAAGCATATCCTACAGTAGAATCAAAAGATGCCAGATACCAAGCCAGGCTTTCTCGCAGCTAGGGCATGGGCACTTTTCCTAGGCTGAGCCAATCAGATGCACCCACCGAGTGTTATAAATCAGAAAGTAATGATGAAAAGGAGGGACAGCTGAAAACGTGCTCTGATGCTCGGCCGTGGGACATCAGCATCTGCTCCTCAGGAAGGGCAGAGCTGGGGGATCACCAGCAGTCGTGTAGATGGGACACACATCAGGCACAGTTCTCAGTGGTAGCAGCAGCTGTATTTTCTCCAGACCAGTTACACGACGCATTTCAGGTCGTGGCTCTTACCACCTCAGATCTCAGCCCCTTTGTTCTGCTTTCCCAGTAACTCTGTGGGATGCTCAATGTCCTTTCAATTAATTTCTCCATTTGTATGTGACCTTTAAACTAAAACCCCTAAGCGCCCTAACCAGTGTGGCTCAGTGGGTTGGGCATTGTCTCAAAAAGCAAAAGGGCACATATTGGGGTTGTGGGCCAGGTCCCCAGTTGGGGGCGTGTGAGTAGCAAGGGATTGGTGTTCCTCACATGAATGTTTCTCTCCCTCTATTTCTCCCCCCTTTCTCCTCTCTCTAAAAATAAATCTTTAAAAAATAAATAAATAAATAAATAAATAAAAATAAAGCCCCTGAGTAACACAGTAATAGTTAACATCCCACGCATGGGACAAACTGAAAAACACTCTCCAAATGTAGATGGTTAATTCAGCCTGTTATTGTAAATTTCAGATGATTGGTTTCTTTATGTGACCGCATCTACGTTCAGAAGTCTCAGGTTTTATTATTAGTTGTGGGTTTATCACTTGCTTAAACTTATAAAAAACATCCTTTTCCTTAAATACATACATACAGGCCTTTGAAAAGCTCATGAGTAGAAATCAGACTTCAGACCCCAAGGCCATAAGCGTAACTCTATCGTCTGGTATCTCCTCGATATTCATGCCAATAGGCACGCTCCCACTGACCTGCTGACATAGGAATTGGCCCGTCGTACCACCTTCCAACACCCAGAAAGAATGTGACATCAGAAGGGATGTCAGTCAAAAGCAACACAGACACAGCAATGAAGGGGGAAGTTTGGCGTTACCACAAGCCAACATGGAGAAGACCTGAAGTACATTATTCCAGGCTCCAGTTCCTACGTATTCCTTAAGTGACTCTCTATTGGGGTAGTGAAAAAGATCCACCAGGGGGCTGGATGTGCTCCTCCACCGTGGGTCTAACCTAACCTGATAATCCTGCAAGCAGTGTCACTAAAGTGTCGATGTCCCAGGGATGCTCCAAAGGGACCTTACATTGTTCATTGCCCACTCACGCCCTTCCTAGCAGGGCAGCCTCTGAGAGGATTTGGAAATGCTTCATGGACAAAGTTCAGGCTCTATATTAAAGGCAGCTTTTTATTCTTTGCAAGGAAATCTATTTCATTTCCTCCTGAACTAGAATGCTCCTGATATTCCATTAGCTTTAGCTCTAATGCCTACTCAGTGCTAGAGACATTTGAAGCTTCCACACTGATGTCACAGTTAATGACATTGACATTGCTGGAGTTCACAGCAGCCACAGTAGTGAACTGAGAGCAAAGACTGCTGACTAAGTAGGGCCACTGCTGTTACATGAAACAAGTACAGGGATGGGGCTCTGATTTTCAATTCTATATCTAACACTCTCATCCTCTGTGATTCCTGATTCTTCCCTGGTTCCATGACTTCAACTATCATCTGACAGTAGTCGAATATGTCTTTTCCAGTGTGGACTTCTCCCTTAAACTCCAGAATCATAGTATCCACCTGTTTACTTGACATACACACTTGGGTACCAAACAGGTAAATAAAACTTAAAATGAGCAAAACCAAATTCTTGCTTACCTTAACTGGCTTAACCCCTAGTGATCACCATCTCAGTGAATGGCAGCACTGTTCTGTCAGTGGCTGTGTCCAAAAATGTAGACTTCTTTCTTAATCTCAAACTTCACACCCAAACTTCATCAAGACATCCTGGCTGCTCTATCATTGAAATATAACCAGAATTTGACAAGTGCTTATCATCTCTCCCCTTCATCACCCTTGCACAAACTGTCATCAGTTCTCATGGGACCAACTTCAATAACCTCTTAATTAGTTTCTCTGATTCAATTTTTCCTCACCCTCTCAACCTTCATTAAAGCCATTCAGTTTTCACTTAGCAGAGCTCAACCTTAAGACACGGGTTCTTGCTGATCGAAACTCTCATGGATTTGAATCTCACTCAGAGTAAAATCTGAAGTTTTCCTCATGGCTCACAAGGCTTCCCTTGATACGGCCTTTTATTTCTTCACTCACTCTCTACCCTGCCATTCCCTCCTCTTTGTCTCCTCTCCAAATATTCTGGCCTCCTGGCTTTTTATGTAAATACCAAGCATCTTCCTGCTTGAGGTTCTTCGTATATTGCTCTTTCACCTTCCTCAAACGCCAGTCTTCAAATTATAACCTGTAAGACCTACCCTAACCCCTACATAAAATTGCCTCCCCATCCAATTACTATGTACACTCTCATTGTGCTTTATTTTTCTTCACTCACTCACCTCCATATGTTTTGCTTATGTGTTCATTTTCTGTTGCAGCCCATTGGATTGTGTTTAACATAAACAAATTCCGCTATTTGTCTCTTGGCTAGGTCCCTACATTTATGACAATGTCCACCCATAATAAGCCTTTACTCTATGTTTATTAAATAAATAAATAAATAAATAAATAAATAAATAAATAAAAGGATGGAGGTGATGCCTAAGAAGTGGTCTCTAAAGTAACCATGATGCTTGAGGATTTAGGTAATAATAAGAAATGCTGGTAAAGAAAATTGGCTAGTCTCCAAAGAGGAGGCACATAAACCCAAAGGGGGGTCACCGAAGCCACAGGAAAGAACTATTTCAAGCCGAAGGAAGTGGTTAACACTATAATGTGCTACAGAAGAGTGACCACTGACGTGTCAGGAGAACAGAGAAAGAGTGGTAAACAATCAGGGCCAACTGAATAGACATTTCTTCAAAGATCTACACAAGGATAACTGGTGCAAGAAAAGATGCTCAACATTACTGCTTAGAGAAATGCAAATGAAAACCACAAGGAGGTATCACCTCCCACCTGTCAGAATGATCTTCATCAGAAAGGCAAGAGGTAACAAATGCCGGTGGGAGTGTGGAGAAAAGGGAGCCCTTGTGCACCTTTAGTAGGATTGTAAATTGGGGCAACCGCTATAGAAGATAGTATGGAGTCCCCTTAAAAATGCAAACAAGAACTACCACGTGATGCAGTGATTCTACTCTGGGAATACATCTAAAGGAAATGAAAACAGTAACTCTAAAAGAGACCTGCACTCCCATGCTCATACTAATATAATATTATTTGGTCATAGAAAAAGGAAGAAATCCTACCATATGTGACAATATTGTTGGAACTTGAAGGCATCATGTTAAGTGAAATTAGTTAGACAGAGAAAGACAAACACTGTATGATCTCACTTATATGTGGAATCTAATAGAAAAAAAAGAAAGAACAAACTCACAGAAAAAGAGACCAGACTTGTGGTTAACAGAGGCAGAGAGTGTGGGGAGGAGAAATTGGAGGAAGCTGGTGACAATAAAAGTTCTAGTTATAAGATAAATAAGTACTAGGGGTGTAATGTGCGTAGTGAGAGGCACAGCTAACACTGATGTACAATATACAGGAAAGTTGTTAAGAGAGTAAACCCTGAGATCTCATCACAAGGAGAATTTTTTTTCCTTCTTTCTTTTCTTTTATTGTATCTATATGAAAAGATGAACGTTAGTTGAACCTATCATGATAATCATTTCACAATATATGTAAATCAAACCATCATGCTGTATACCTGAAATTTACACAGTGATGTATGTCACTTATTTTTCAATAAACTTTTTTTTTAAAGAATAAAAAATAATCAGGGTTAACCAAGGAAAAGGTTTCAAAAGAAGTGATAATAAACAATATCAAACACTGCTTATGAATTAAGTAAGGTTAAATGGTCATTAGGTTTATAAAACAGAGATCTCTGTAACTTTAATAAGAGAGTTTTGGTAGAGCGATGAAAATGAGAATCTTACTGCAAGGGGCACGATCAGCTGCAAGAAAAGAGGAAAAGAAAATAATGAGTACAGAAAATTGAAGGAAGATCATTTTCTGTAAATAGAAACGGAAATGAAATATTTGATGTAGGATGTGTGGTCAGTTGAGGCATTTTGTTTTCAGGCAGAAGATTTTATACCATCTTTGTATGCAGATGAGAAAAATCTTGTAGACAAGGAAACTGAATAGTGCTATAAAAAGACAGAACAGTATAATAACTTGAGTATTAGATTCCATTTCCCCCTGTCTACACAGAGACATCTTTCCCTGTTCTTCTCCCATATCTAAAGACTGTGCTTTTTAATTCACTAAGAAATTCAGAGTAATCCCACTCAGGCTTGCCATCCTGCTTTTAATCTGCCTTTTCTCCTTTCACAATATGTGAACAATTGTAACTCCTGTATACAATTAGACAGGATTGATGTATAACCCTGTTTATGCACTAAGCCTGATTTTATTTTTGTTTACATTTTATTTAAAAGAAAGGATGCTTAGGACAACTTAACTGATTTCATGATCTACTAAGAGGTCATGATTGAAAAACACCAATCAAGGGTCTGACAATAAAACGGAGTGTCTGATGTGGGCTGAAGGACAAAATCCTTGGAAATGAGGAGATCAAGGATTTGAGACACCAGGGTGATGGAATATACCCAGTAGAAGCATATTGAAATCACCAAGAGCTTGACAGGATTAATGTTAACACAAGAGAAGCAATCAGCCAAATGCTAAATTTTAAACAATTGAGGTGATGTGGTCCAAATGTCTCTGGATGGTTTCCATAAAGAGGCATGCTGGGTAGCTGAACCTGTTTGAGCTTCAGTGGACTTGGCCATTCTTATCCCCATATACGACTCCTGGGTGAATACAACAGCTCCTACCACTATAATGATCAATTTTATGTTAATGGCTCACAAAAATATATCTCTAATGTTGCCCTGTCTTCTGAACCACAGACATACATAACCATCTTCTTAAACAACATCTTCACAGACTCTCCCACAAGCCCAGAAATTAAATACATCCAAAATTAAAAGAATCTCTCATTTCTTCCTCATTGCTTGAAAAAGAGATCTCGACCCCAACCTTAATTTCTCTTATCATTCTCATCCCACACATCTGTAAATCATAAATCATGGTTGATTCTAGCCCCTACATATCTCTCAGATCTGCCTTTTTCTCTACCCTCGTCTGTCACAACTTCCAAAAACCATAATTGTTTGTCTGGGTTTTTGTGGCAACTTTGTCACAAGAACAGCTCCCATGAGAAAGAGTGAGTAGAGGGGGAAATGACTGGAAGGACAGGCAACTTCTGGGACATTACTTTTTGTTGTGATTCCTGGGGCTTAATTTTTCAGTGTTTCCAATTTAAGAGAAAACACCCTATCATGTGAAGCTCGGAGAAGGTAGGACGCACTTCCCACCACAGCAGCTGAAAGAAGGCAGATTTTTCCCCCCACTTTCCATTACCTGGGACATGGGCATACAGTTTGGGGCTGGCCAGTTTTATACTCACAACCAGGACTTTGAATCTGAAATAAATAACAGGAAGGGACATTTAGCTGTGGAATTCAACAACAGCACTGTCCAAAGGCCGAAGTGTCAGCAGCGCCAGAGGTGAGAATGGCACTTTTTCGGCAGAACCAGCGCTAGCCACTGCTAAACAGATTGTTCTAACACATCACCTTGCTGTGACCACAGCTGACTCCCTTGGTCAGCACACAACTTTTGAATCCATTTCTCTAACTATCCTGTTGATTCTATAAATATTCTCAAACCTATATTAACTATTCTCCTTGGCCGGAATTAGACAAAGTCATTTTCTATTGCTTACAATAAAAATTCTGACTGACATAACCGAGTTTAAAGGTTGTTGAAATAATTTAGGATCAGGGGTAAATTAAAACAAGGATATCATAATGGAAAGATGGGGAGAGAGTAAAATAGTCAAAAGTTCAAGCGAATAGGAATTTATTACATATGGGGATAAGGAGAAGGAAGATTTTTAGCCTGGGCAAATGCGGTGGCTGTCAGTGCTTCCAAACACAACAAAGAACAGAGAAATAATAATAACGGAGTTGGGCAGATAAGGAGAGGGGCAGGTTTGTGGTGGTGGGAATAATTACTGTTTCATAAAAGTTGAGCTTGAGACTTTAAGACAACATTATGGGAGACATAGAGTAGACAGATGGATGGAATGGATGGAAGTATGACTCTGTGGGAAAATGTCAAGGATAAAGATAGAGAATTGGAGTCATCGGGAACTGAAATCATGAGAGGAAATGAGATCACTCTGGAAGTTCACAGCATGAGAACAGAGGGTCGAGGATGGACATCTGGAGAATGCCATAATTTCAGAGATGAGCCTAGGAAAAGAAGCCCTTAAAATAAATCACATCATGCTGGACTGCAGTTCTTGATGAGATGGTATGACTTTAATTACTCTTTCTAGTTTCCTTGGACATGTAGAGACACTTGAAAATCATTTTCTTGTCTGTGGCAGCTCCTTCTCACTGAACAGTAACTATTACCTGCCTCAAGTTTCTAACCCAAGATCCAGGCCCCGCATGCTTTACTGGCAAGCTCTTCCTGCAAGGTTTGAAAAACAACAGACCCTTCCACATTTTTGACAATTCTTTTGGAGGGCAAACCTCTAAAAGTAACATAATGAAGGGGCTAGCTAGGGTCACTAACAATCTCACATAGATCTCTTGCATGCGCGGGGCTTCTCCGATTTTCCCCAGGACCACCTGAAGTGCAGGGTCTTAAAGAAGCAGAACCCTATTCCAGTCATCCCGTTAGGATTTTCTTAACAAACAAGAGACCCTACCAGCTCCTCCCTAGGCTTTTAACCTTTTGACCTTGGGTGCCTTATACCAAACCAGCATCCCTGGTTAAAGATGTGAACTGTGTAGAAATAAAACATGGCCTACAGTTACCAAGCCATCTCTCTATCTTTCTCTTGGTTCCAGTGGCCTCATAATATTTAACTGCTGCTGCAAGACAGTCAGTTTTAATTGATGTACAAAGGATGGTAAGAGAGAAAATGAGTATACATTCAATTCTTCCCTCTTTACATTGCCTTGGGGCGGGGGAGGGTTATGGAAAAGGAATTACGCGCTGTAGACCTGAGATGGTTAATTTAATGTGCCAATGTAGCTGGACTAAGCAATAGCCAGATAGTTGGTGAATTTCTGGGTGTGGTGTGAGGGTGTTTTCAGAAGAGATTAACATTTGAATCAGTGCAATGAGCAAAGAATATTTCTATCACCTAAGCAAGTGGGCATAATCTAATTCAATAAGGACCTGAACAGAACAGAAGTGCAGAGGAAGAGCGAATTTACTTTCTGCTTCGAGTGAGTATCCATCTTTTCTTGCCGTGGGACATCAGCACCCCTGGTTCTCGGGCCTTCAGGTGTGGACGAGGATTTTACTCCTGGCTTTCCCGGGCCTCTTGCTGGCAGCTGTCAGGCTGTAGGATTTCTCAACCAACAGGATATACATATATATCCTACATGTATACATATGGTTCCATTTCTCTGAAGAACCCTGACTGATATAAGGCCCAAGACAGGACAGGGAATTCCTAACCAATGCACTAGGGAAAACAGAAAAAGAAAATGATAAGCCAAACAAATTTACAGGACTATGCTGAGATTCAAATAAAGCAAACAGTGTAAGAATATCAAGCTCACAGTACCTGGAGATTAAAATAAAGATTCAAGACACAGAAGCAAGACTGTATTTTAGAAACAAAAAGATCAGAGGAGAAGGTAGTCCTGGGGACTGCCACAAACCTAGGAAAATGTTTATAATTTATGTCAGGATGGATAGTGAGGTTTGACAGGCTTAAAAGGCAAGGGAATGGGAAAGAGCATCAGTAGATCTCTGGAAAATACAGGCAGAAGAAAAAAAAAGATTGAACCGAAACTGTTTGAGAGTTATAAAAAAGAAATTCATTACAGAGGGACTTTACGAAGGCCAAGAAACAAAGGGAGGAAGGGGAAGAAGCTTGTATCAACTGACACCAATGGAAAGAGACTAAATAAGTTAAGAATTGAAATAAGTCAACTGATTTGATTAAGCCATTCATGCCCTTGTCAATAGCTATGTCTGTGTAGTGATAAGAATGGAAAGCAGAATGCAGTGGGTTGTCAAGTAACTGAGAGAAGAGGAATTACAGAGATCAAGCAAACACTACATGTTCAACAACTAGTTGTAAAGAGAAAAATAATAAAGTGATAGCTAGAAGGAGATAGAAGATAAGGGAGGTTGTTTTATTTTAGAAAGAGATTTGAGCATTGAATGTTTTTCATTTATGTAGTGAATATAAAATCCAACTGGAATTGCTTAAACAACAAAGGGACTATATTGACTCTTTAAAGTAAAATGATCCAGGAGTAGAGTCGGCTGTAGAGATGGTTTAATAAGAGTTTCTGCTTCTCTGGAGGACTGGTCACTAAAGTCAGCAGTGGGGCAGACTTCCTTGGATCTCATGGTTTCCCCAATTAGACACTGTTGCTAAGATAAGGGAAAAATTGAGGATAGATACTAGGAAAAAACGAAAAGACAATTCCATGATCGTCCACACCTTTGTATGCGACATCCAGTATCCAACCACACCCTTCATCCCAGAAACGCACTCAATAAAGCCTGTGCTTTATATGAAATACACTCCCCCCACCCCCAGTGGTGTGCACTCAAAATCCTTTCCGGTCACTGTATGCAGGACAAGCCCAGGGCCTCTGTGTTAGGTGCAGCTTCTCCAAGAACACTGGATCGAGTACCTACAGCTTATGGAGAACATGCCCACCAGACACATTTACTAGTGGAGGAAGAACAGAATTGTTGCAATAAAACCTCCCACTTGGAAAAAACGGGAATTGAGGCCACCAATCATTCCTCAGCTGAAGCTCTCTACTCACTCCTCAATGAAATAGTTCTCCCCAGCACAGCTTTCTTGGGGGAGAGGGGGTTCTCATTGTCTATTTTCCCTCATTGCAACATCAGAGATGGACAGTGGTATGGATGCTTTGTCTGAGCTACTTCAGCAGCCAGTTTTCTAATAGTGTGGATTTGGGGTCTAAGAATAGACCAAAGGGTTGAGAAGACATAGGCTATTTTTAGCCAAGGTTGGTGGAGTTTTCTTGGTAACGCTACTGTCTCAGGAAACTTAGATTCTTATCTGTTTGTTTCCAGACCACATCAAGGGCTAATAGTTAAAGCTTTAAATGTTATCTGATAAGAGTTGTTTAAACCCACCTGGGCCTAGAAATTTCTGTTTCTTAGTAACCCAGCTTTTTTTTTTTCCTGATACTCCTGGACCTCAGTATAATAGTTTCCACCCAAAATCATATGACTGACAAGGCAAATATAATATGCTCCTCGGCCCTCGGCTGTATCCCAGATGTTTCACCAAAACAGGAGTGATTTTTACTTTTGATGAGCAAAGAAGGCTCAACAGAGGGACTGGAGAGAAGACTGGGAAATCAGGCCCCTTGCAGGCTCTAAATTTATCTCTTACTAAATTCTCTCTCTCCTTGCTTTTGCTTACATTAATCTTAGCTTGGGGCCAAGAATCTGGTATTTTCAACCCCAAGAGGAACGACATAATCAGATTTTAATTCATCTTTGATAACAGTCTGCAGGCAGACAACAATCCTTAACATAATATATTTTATCTCCCCTCAACTTTTAGGAGGCCAAATTTCAAATAAAGCATATCTTTTTATCATAGAACATTAGTGAACATTAAAAGAAAGCTTCAACATACTTCACTATCCTGATCTTTCTTACATGATCCTTATCCCTCAGTACAACAGGCCATAGTTTATGAAAACACCTTTGTAACTACAAATAAAGAAAGCTGACTTTCCACCACAGGCAGAGCAGTTCTCTCTTTCCTCCTTCCTTGGTTCAACCAGTCCACATTTTTACTCACAACAACCTATTTACTGTTTATAAATTTTATGTCACTCAGCTTCATTAAGGCTTATTATGTTGCAACAATAAAGGGGTTTTGGAGAGGAGAGGAGGGTTGCTTCATTATCTCATGCATTGAAAACAGTTCCAGAGACAGTAAAGTCTCCAGTTAATTTTGATCAGGGCTTCATTTCTCTGGCTTGCTCTCTCAGGTCTGTTCATCTCTGTACATGAACTTCATCTCCTGGTTGGCTCCCCTTAAAGTAACAAAAGATATGCAGGTTCACACCCATGTGCATGCCACAGAGACCTTGAATTCCCACAGTAGCCTCTGGAATTCAATTGGATCTCGATTGTCACCTATCTCCTACTGACCAATCCCTAGGTCTGGGCACAAAACAAAAGCTGCATGACCAATCCTCAGCAACATTCTTCAGAACTGGATTCATCCTCATGACTGCCCCATGATTCTCAAGATCAGAAATCAGCAGAGGAGGGAAGCTGCAATAAAACAATCAACTTGGGAAACAAATATTGTCACTATCATACTCAAAAAGGGGAAATTGAAGACATAATAAAGCAGGAATTACTCAAAGGAGGAATAAGAAAACAGAAATAAATCAAGAAGGGAAAGATAAATCAAAAGTAAAGTGGGGGGCACTACCTTCAAGTAGGAGAAAGATACCTCATATTTCAACATATTAATTAATGAATAATCCAGATAGTATTTTACGTTAGCCATTATTACTGCCTGCATTTCCAAAGTCAACCTGCCATTTCTGGAAACACACCTTTCTTGAATTTAATTTCAATTGAAATTTTAGTGAGATGACTGTAGACTCACATACACTTGTTAAAAATAAAATAAAATAACAGATTCACAACCCACTTTCCCCAACAGTAATATTAAAAAAAAAGAAAAAACTCTATAGTAGAATAGAGTAGCCAGGATATTGACATTGACAAAATCCACCACCATTCCTGGATTTTTTAAACCAATTCGAAGACAATGAAATTGATTCATAATTTATAAGGGGACTGATAAGATTGAGATGAGAATGTTTTTGTACAAGAACCATTATTGCTTTTGAGGAAAAAAATGGTCATCTTTAGATAATCAAGTGTATGGGAAAAAATGAGAGGAAGAGATTGTGATGAATCATACAAAGAAATATTAGGATTTTTCAAGAAATATTTGCATACCTAATAGTTCACATTAAGACACCAGTGATCTTTTATTAAAAATATGTATATCTGTTGTACTTTCCTAGTAACAAACCTGAGAACATATGATAAAATCAATTGTGACAGCATTTCTGAATGAACTGGATTTAAATCAAGGTGATTGAAACAGAGATTATTTCCAAGTTTCCATTATTCATAGTTACTTATAGTTACTTAGACTTGCTTAAAATTTATTTAACCATGTATTCCAAATAATTAAAAATAGTATTTTTAGCATGAAAATAAATACAAAGGGTGAGAAACAAACTCTACCATTTTGAGGTTTGACAAAACAATCCTTAAAAAAAGTGTGACAACTGAGAAGTGACATTTCTCATCCAATGCAGTAGTGGGATACTGCAAAAAGTTCCATGTCAGTTCATCAAAGATCTGAATGCATCTATACAAATATACATTCTAGGGCTTCAATATAATTTTTAAATAAAATATTATCTTTAAATGGCACTTGGAACAAAAGAAGTCATTACTCGTCATCCTACAATTCTACACTCTCCCAATTTCATATCTTTAAAATTCATTTCTAAATTAATTGTATTCAACCCAAAGTGTTTACTAACACCTGTTCTATGACTAGCACTGTTTTCGATTCTGGGTTTATATTGCAAAGTAAAACAGACATAATTCCTCCTCTCTCATAAGCTTACATTATAGTAGGGAGAAAAAGCAAAAAGTTATAGGGAGAAACAAAAATTTCCTCCCCAAAGTTTCTCAAATCTGAAAGAATATATAAGCAAAACTTTATACCACATTGTTTGGATAGGCACTTTTAACTACTGATACAATGGAATGGTTCATATACACGGTTAGCTCCCATAGCACTTGGTTCACACAACTCTTTAAGGCAGGCATCATTGCTTCCAATCCCACTCCGTCAGACTTCAGTGATTTTCAGGAAGGCTTAGAATATTGGCTCTAAGCAGCAGTTTCAGTTGAACTCACTGAGTCACTCTGCTTTTGCAACATCTATTTCTCACAATATGGAACCAAAGGTGACAGGTTTTCCTGTAGTTTTTCTCGGTAACTCGCTTGAGAATGTAGCAGATTTAACTGAAGATAGGGAAAGACATATAACAGGTTTTACATTCAAACAACGTATCTAGTCAAACTAAATACTAGATCCACATTAAAAAGTTTTTTGGCTACTTTAATAGCTGTGATTTTTTTCCCATGGACTATTTTATGCAATCTAGGATTCCAGCCTCTCTCTGGTCTTTCCTTTCCTGCCTGGCCTTTTCTCTTCTTTATCCACCTCTCTTATGTAACCCCTAATGTTCCTCACTTGTTAGCCTCTTGGCCAAATTTAGTTACAAGCGTACCTTTGCAAAACCCAGGCTTCTCAAATCCTACATTGCTCCTCTGAAATCTGACTGTGGCTCTACCTAGCAAGTTTACCCTTCCATTATTACATCGGGAGATATTTCCATTACAGATCAGTAGTTAATATGAAAATAGTTGCTTTGGTATACTTCTACGTGAAACAAGTAAAAACTAGATGTCCTAAGGGGGATAAATGCTAATGGGAAAATGCAATAAAAAATAAAAAGTAAAGAAAAAAAATTTTTAATAAAAATATAGAGATGTCATATTACCAGAGGAGGACATCAGGTGACTAAGAACAGGGGCAATGGTAAACAGAAATTACTCTCTGGCTAAGGGAGTTCAAAATAAACAAATGACAGACATCAGATGAAAGCAAAATAAATTAAAAATTTCCCTCACCATCGTCCATGCCACTTCACTGGCCACTTCTGCTTATGGGAGAAGAAGTCAAAAAAGAAGGAGCTTGGAATGGGTATTTTATCTGAACAACTAAAGTGAGGATGAATCAGAATGCCTCCCTGCTTCCGAGATCCAAGGAAAGAAGAGTTTAGGCAACATAAGCTGTTCATCTTGAAGATTCACCCTAAGGGTGAATCCCTGAGGATTCACATGCTTACTCAGGAGCTAAAATTTTAACCTGAGGAACATGAAAGGTTTTTTCCTGCTGAAGATACCTGAGAATTTCCCAGTGTTGATATGGTATCTACCCAAATATCACTATATATGTATATATGTATCTGGTGTATTTGTGTGTGTGTGTATGTTTGTGTATAGAAGGAAAAAGTAAGAAAGAGAAGAATGAAGAGAGGCAGAGCAGGAGAAGATGAACTCAGAAAGGTACTTGGACACCACATCACATAGGGTCTTGTGAGTCATCATTACTCTAAAACATATAATTATAAAAATGGTTATAATAAAATCTCCTGATGAAAGAAACAGGATATTAAGGAAGAGAATCTTTCTTCAGAACGATGGGCTATAATACAGACATTAACAATACGTGGCCCTGACTGGTGTGGCTCAGCTGGTTGGGCATCGTTCTGCAAAGCACAAGTCCACAGGTTCACTTCCCGGGCAAGGCACAAGCCTGGGCTGTGAGTTTGGTCCCCAGTTAGGGAGCGGCAACTGATTTAGGTTTCTCTGTCACATTAATGTTCTCTCTCTCTCTTTCTCCCTTCCTTCCCCTCTCTCTAAAAATGAATAAAATCTTTTAAAGAAATACTTGTATGAGTATTTCAAATATCTTCAAAATCGCTAGAGGAAATCATGGAAGGAAATCTGTTCGCCCGTAAAATAGCAAGTAGTAAGATTATGGATGTTTTGTTTCCACTGGTTTATGTTTTTCCCAACTTTCCATCATCATTGGGCACATCAAACTTTTCATCACCAGAAAATAATTACAGTTTACTTTTAAAAAGTAGAAGAATGTAAAAAAAGGTGGAGACCCTAAGGTAACCAGCTCTCCACAACCATATCTCAAGGATAGCTGTAGCTGTGTGGTCCAGGTTTTAGAAGCTCTGACTTCCTTCTTCTTGTATAATATGAGTGGTCTCACTTTTCCTAATCCTTGTCTATGCTACTGTTCTGGGTACGTGAAGAAATAGCTGAGAAAAAATTTGGAAGGAGGCTCCTGGCAAAGACCAGCTATTTAGCGCTGGAGGCAAGCACGTGCTTAATTCTGAGGCTGGATCTGAGATAACTTTCCTCGCAGTTTCAGAGAATGTAAGACGCCTGGCCTAGAGCTGCTTGTTTTCCTAAACTGAATAGATGTGCTACGAGAGACAGTAAAGAATTTGTCACAGACCCCAAGAGGAAGCTTCAAATGAGGTGTTTACCTACTCCTTGCTAAATGCACTTGTATAATATCACTTCTTTGGCTTCAGTGCTTTTGGTCTCTAATATGAGAAGGGTGTGGAAAAGGACAGTAGGAGAAGGGAAAGCATTAAGCCATCCACATGCGGACACCGCTCCAATCCGGGTTATGTTCCTAACACCTCAAGTTCTGTTTGGTAGTAAGTCTTGTCAGCAATCCTTCTCAAGGGGTAGAAAGGAATGGGGTTGATGAAAAGTATACGCATCACTTCAAAAAAATAAGATTTGATGAAGGCTAATGAGGAAATAATAATAATAAATCTATATATGGAGACACAGATTTATAAGATATCACATCAGCAACGTGTGCATTAGGTGGGCGTGGGCCTCCAAGGAGGACTTGGGCTCAGGAACAGCAGAAACAGGGGTCAGGGACCCAACATGATGTCGATTCCCCAACTCTTAGCCGTCTTTCCAGGGAAACATACACACACACCCACAAACTAGAGTAAATTTAATTCTCTACTTCACCTCGTATGAATCGACACAATTTTGAAGTTTGTTGGCCTCCTTCCATTTTCTTGCAGCCACAAAATCAAAGCTGTAATAAATGCAGGATTCCAGTGTCACTGGACAAGGGTCTGACCTGAGCAGGTCTGCCCAGGGCCAGCTGTAGTGTGTGGGTTCTTGACTTTATGCAGGAAAGATTTTGCAACACAAGTCCAGGTGACTATGAGGGTACATTTACTAAAGCTGGAGACAGTGAAACAAGCAAGAACTTAGCATAGAAGGAGAGTCCAGGCTGGGCTGCCTTAGCTCACTTGGAAGTCGGAGAAAAGGGGGCTTTGGGGACAGGTTTGGGGGATTAGCCTGCAACAAGCTGCCAGCTGCCCATTGCCATAGGGTTTAGGAGACTCACGCCCGTGAGGAAGGAAGGGGAGTGGAGAGAAGAGGGAAAAAGGAACGGTACCAGCTGCTCCCCAGTGTCTTGAGTTTTTCTCTCTCTTGCAGGCAAGAATCTTGGGGGAGGTCTCAGGGGAGGGTTTCAGTAGATGAATCATCAGTTCTCCAGGTGTGCTCTTTCAGGGCCCTGGTCTCCACTGACTGGTCAGTGACAAGGCAGGGGGTCTTAGTCATTACAGTGGGTCCTGGGGTAGCGCACCTGGTTTCGCTGCTTTTCTAGGCCTGAAGCTGAAATGCAGCTGAGGCCTAGATGCTATCTCTAGAGAGGTGACCTTGTGCATCTGGCTGTAACTTGCTTGGCCCTTGTATTCAGCTCTCTGTCTCTGTCGCCTTACTCCACTCATTTCCCTCGCTTCTTACTGTCCTGTCTCACCAGGACATGATGAATTTGGACAGGCAGAGGGGTTTCCCTTCTCAAACAGTCAAAACTAGCATTCACTTACAGGACTGAAGAAAATAAATGAGTTCTTAACATGCTATGAGGAAGTCGGATCATCCAACTAGCAAGGTAATATGTGAACTTCCACAAACCCAAAGAAGTAATGTCTTCACATGTTTCTGCAGAAGAGAAGTGTGTCCTTTGTGCAACACTAAATGAGCTAGCACTCAACAGTTGAAAGTCTCTCTCTCTCTCTTTCACACACACACACACACACACACACACACACAGAGCATGCTCTTTTCTCAGCCATCAACATACCCAAAATACCTATGAAAACTGAATGATGCCCAATTATAAACTGAGTTGTAACATGAGACTGAAGGAGAGCAAACACATAGTTTTCTTTCTTTTCCATCTCTCAACAAAGCTGTAAAAAGATAGATTAGATACACAGGTACATACATACATACATACACACATACATACATACATACATATATATTCATACATGCATTGGCTAATGGACTACTTCAGTTATAGAAAACTAGTGACCTTAAATCTTTTGAAACCAGGGCTAAGTTCTCTCTACTGAGGAATGGATCCAATTCCAAGCTCCCTCAAGCTATTGGCAGATCGTGGCTGCAAGATTCATGGAAGCGTGCTTCTTCAAAGCCAGTAACGGGGACAGAGAGAAACAAGCGATACACTCTTATGTAACCATGTTCCAGCAGCCCTGTACACCCCATCACCTTTGCTGCTTTCCACTGGGTGGAAGCAAGTCTCAGGTCTCATCCACACCCAAGCAGAGGGCATTAAACAAGACATGGACACAGAAGGTAGAGAGGTCATGGGGTGGGACGGGGGTAACTAAAATTCTGCTGCCACAGTCTCCCCTGTGACTCCCCCATGCTACAAATCTCTCTCACCTTAATAATATATCTGCTCTCTTCCGAAGTGTATAAGAATCTCATCCCATTATTAACTCAGCTCAATGTTCAAAATCTTACCTAAATTAAATCAAGGTACAGTGGAAACTCTTGGGTACAAGCCTTCAAGTGCGGCTTTTGAGGAACAAACTCTATGTTCAGACCTGGGAAACTAAAGAGACAAGTTTCTGCACCCAAAATACCTAAAACATTATAATGTGACAGGCACTTGGGTAACAGCTATACACGTTCATGTCCAAAAAGGGGGGAAATAGACAGGAAAAGGAGTCACTGATCCGCGGTCTTCTAAAGCCCAGCTGGGCGTTATGTCAGAAGTTCCTTTGTTTTGTTTTGAGGACTAGAAATAACTTTAGTATGAATTACTCTCTCTCTCATGGTTTCTACTTTGTGTATAATATGATTCTACTCTCTGGAATCTCGATTCCCCTTCCTTCTCAAGAAGTGTAATGTGTGTACGGGTGAGGAGTTGTACAGGCCTGCTTCCTGCTGTGGGGTTTTAGGGATCTGCTAGCCTGCTTTTATTTGCACTCTCTCTGTCCATATTAGTCCAACTTGGCAATGTCTTGTTGAAATAATTTTCTCCAGAGCTTTTGTGGATCTCCTGTTGATTCCAGTGGGGCTCACTTCATTATAAAAAAGCTACAACCACAATAAACCCTTTTCTACCTTAGCCTCCTGCTGACATGGCTGAGGAACAATACCCTTAAGCCTCCTGGAGATGTTCTGGTTTGAGTGGGAGAATGGGAGAGGCCCACCTTAACTTCTGGAAAGGGCCCTTTGCGTGACTAAATACCCTGTGCTTTTGATCTTTCTGAGTTTTAGCAAAAGGTTGTAATATCTCACCCTCAGCCTTTCCTCTAAAGCGGGCTTTCTTGACACTGCTGGGAAGCCATGTCTTAATTTAGTGATTTGCCTGGGGGAGGCTGAGATTTTCATCACCAAGTCCTATTTCCTTTGTTTCACAGCCCTTCTCTCTCCATTCACCTTTTATGACAAACAGGAAGAAGAAACCAGGTGACTCCCTCAACACTTTGTTTGGAAATGTCCTTTCTCTATAAACAAGCTCATCACTTACAAGTTCTGCTTGGCACAAAGCTGCAAGAGACAATTTCACTAAGTACTGCACATCAAAGACCACCCTTCCTCCAGCTTCCAACATGTTCTTCATTTTCTTCTGAGCCTTCGCTGAGCAGTGTCATCAAATCCAGATTTTTACTATCTATTCAAGGAACTTTAGGCTTTCTCTAGCATGCTCAAAACTGATCTCGCCTCCACCCACTTGCAGGTACATTTCAGTTACTTTTCTAGATATCAATTACATCAAATCTACTGATCGACATACAAAAATTGAAAATGTATAATTTCAATTTTTATAGTTTTCTGAGTTGCCAAAGCAAAAGCAACGTCTTCAATTTATTAAGATTGCTTGACTCTAAGTTTATATGTTACCTCGTAAAAGTAATTAAAATAAGAAATTACCAAAGAAAATAATTGTAATACATTTTAGATAAAAATATATTACTATCCCTGCAAGAACCATTGTGCAGGCCCATCTCTTCCTCATCACTACACTAAAGGTAGGAAAAACCACATTGAAATCATGACAAAAATACATCACTATGGATGACTTAGTAAAAGAAGTACGACAACTTGCCATCATGGATTCTGGTAAAATGGTGTCTTCCAAAAGCATGCTGAAGTTTTTACAATCCAAAAGGATACAGTGATAAAAGAACAGGAGCCAAAAATTATAAATCAGATGTTGGAATGTTTCTTCCAATAAGTGGACACGTTCATGCAAAAAAATGTAGCCAAGCCTCACTAAGGAAACTACTATTATAATCTTTAATGTGTGATTGGTCAGTCTCTACTTTGACCAAACTTTTATCTCTCCTCCCAAATGATCATTTGTTAGGTATTTTGTGGCAAAAAGGTCAAACCCCTTTGGCATTAATTAGGCCACATTCAGTAACTAGATTGCCACGTAGCAGACAGTGCTTACCTGCACTAAACTCTATGTGTACATATTTGATTCCCTTTTACCCTCTCAGTCCTCTGCTTACCCATAATGTTTTTTATCCCTCAGAATTTTTAATACTTATTGAAGAGCTCTTTTAGACTTATTTAGATGTAGATTTTTTAAAAGATTTTATTTATTTATATATTTTAGAGAGAGGGGACGGAGGGAAAAAGAGAAGGAGAGAAACATCAGTGTAAGAAAGAGAAACATCCTCTGGCTGCTTCTTGCACACCCCCAACTGGGAACCTGGCCCCCAACCCAGACATGTGCCCTGACCAGGAATTGAACCAGCAACCTTTTGGTTCACAAACCAACACTTAATCCACTGAGCCACATCAGCCAGGGCAATTTTTTATTGTTTATTACTCTTGTGCATATATACAAAGGAATGTATCAGCAAAATACAGTAGTCAAGATGTTTCCAAACTATTTTGCATTCAGAGGCTGCTCTTCTAAATCACATTTTGATTGAGCCTCATTGATATCTATGACTTTCCACATAAGATTTCATTGTGACATCATTGTGTCATGCACAGTCTTTGAAAGAGCACTCCACCATTGTCTCAAGAATTGTATTCCATGACACGGACCTTCAGACTGTGAATTTTCAAGCTGACTTTTTGGGTCTTACTGTAAGATTCCAAGAAAGGAGTTTCAGACCAATTTCATGCAGGTAATTACAACTGTCTCACAACTATAACAATTTGTAAGATGTCTTCCATCATTAGAAGAACCCTGACTTCAGAGATGTTGAAATGTAAATATTTATATATATATATATATGTATATATATATATACATGCATGTATATATACACACACACACACATATATATATGGGCGTCTTATAATTGATGAAATACAGAAAATACATTTTCTCATTTGGTACAATCATCACATTTAGGAAACACATCAAGATTGGTCCCAAAGTGATTTTTTATAGCTACTTAATAAATGCTTAACATAAAGTGATATAATGGAAATATTGAAAGTTATATCATAAATATAATCCTCTGCCTGAAGGATTTCCAAATTTTTCAGTTCATAAAAAGTTTCATGTTTCAATTGAGACATATTTCAAATGTCAAGCAATAATGGCGCACTCACGCGGCTGCAAGCATTACAAATAAAAAACACACTTGCTCACAGCATATGTTGCCAATAACCGTTTTGTCCCAGAAGTAAAACAGATAAAAAGTTAGGTGTGCCCACATCCTGTGAAAAACACATTTGATTTCAAGGATTTATATCAGACTTGAATTTCAATCAATGCTATATTCATCCTTAAAAAACTGTTTAACATCATAAAATAAAGAGTGAATCTGCAAGCAATTTTCAATAATGGAAATAGTTTAATTGTGGTTTTGTTTTACCCAAGAAATAGCATTTTAAACTTATATTTATTATATTTAATAGCCAATTTTCTGATCAAGTTATTTCTATAAATCTGCTCTTAGGTCACTGGAGAACACTTCTAAATGCTAGTGGTGCATAGGATTTATTTAATATTTCACTTTGCACATTGTTCAGGCATATATTATATATGTCAGAGTCAATAAACTACCACTGCCCACACCCTGTATTTGTAAACAAAGCTGTATTGGAACACAGCCACACCCATTCATTTGCATATTGCCTGTGGCTGCTTCTCCACTTCAAGAGCAGAGCTGTGTAGTTGAAGTAGAGACTTATACCCAGTAAAGCCGAAAACATTTATTATGCAGTCATTAACAGAAAAAGTTCGCTGATATCTGCTCTGGAGCAAGGTGACAGTTTTAAGCTCCCCTTAGTGTTCTGCACACACACTACGGCTCCTTCAGGCCAACTTGTTTTTCACTCTATAATGAAAAGAATTAGAATTTTATTTAATAGTAATATACTATTTTATAATAGTTAGGAAAAAACCCTCAAACTTTCCTTAGAGTGGAAAGGGAGTTTAACCTCAATGCAATTATAAAATCTCGTTGTGCTCATAAGTCAGACCAAAGACTATAAACACCATTCCTCTTATAATTCAGCTGACTGCCCCACCTCCCCCCAACCAATGTTGCCTCTTACATCTACTTGTTATATTCATTTCTGCTATATTTTCAGGGGAGAATCTCAACCCATGACATTCCCAAATGGCAAGCCCTACTTTCAAGTAGATAAACTGAGGATCAGACACAGCAATTTCTAATGGCTCTTAATTTTGCCTGCCCAGCCCTCCTTCCCTTCTTCTGGATACAAGGCCCAGGTCCTTGGCCTCAGGGTCAGGGATGGGTTTTTGGCCTAGGCTGGACCTATTATAATGCCTTATGCAAATGTCCAAAGTGATAGGTCTAAAAGAAAGAAACGCCCCATATCAGGCAAATCACAGCATTTTCCTAGATAACCTGGAGTTTGAGAAAAGAGGTTTTTTCTTTCACCTCTCTGATATCAGAACTGTAATTAAGGCTGAAAATTTCATTAGCCATTGTTAAATTAATCAGGGAGACCACTAGACCAACGTAGCTCTAATATGGTGGTAGCCTGTATAAGCAAAACCAAAATCTGAGACTGTAAATGCCTCAAGGTTATGAAATTGAAGCCTAAAGGCAACAAATCACAAATAGGCAACTAGGTTTTAAGTGACAGCCAATCAATAATTTTCTTACTTTCTGTTTTTTCTCTGTAAAAATATCTCTCCAAGCTCCTGTCCCATTGCAGGAGTGCTCTGAGCTACTTCCAATTTAACGCTGACTAATTAGCATGGGGTTTTGCTCAAATAAACTAAAAAATTTTAATATGAGTCAGCCTATCTTTTAACACTATATTTCTACTTGAAGCTCCAGGTGGCCAAGGGGGTGAAAGCAGGGGTAATTGACCAAAGTCAAAAGAGAAACACAGACGAGAGATGAGAAGGGGATGGAGAAAGAGAATCCTGACAAGACTCTAGGTCCCACACTCTAGTCACTCCTAAAGACTTCTGCCCTTCCTATACATTAGACAGAGCAACCAAAAAAAAAAAAAAAGTCCCTCTTTACCTTGAAGTAGTTTCAGCCCTCAAGTACAACCTAAACTCCTGACTGACAGGGTCAAACTCTTCAGGGTAGGCAGCCAACACCCATTTTTTTGGATACTGACCTCACTACATCTTAAAGACAGAAATGGCAACAAAACCTGAAATAGTATTCCTGTTTTCTTGTAGAAACTTCCCCTCCCTTCCCTTCTAGCCATTGAGGAAACAAAGCAAAAAGCAGAAAGTTTGAGAAAAAGTAGGAAAAGTATTAGCACAACGATTCTTAGCCCAATTTACCAGGCAGTAATTTAATCAGCAATGCACTCTCTAAGACAGGTTAACTCCAACCACACAATCTTTCTCCCCATTTATTTTTTTTCTCTCTTTCTCTATCTGTTTCACTTCTTGTAAAATTTTTATGTCTGAAAGTTTACAAAGTAATTTATGTAAGATCTGCTATATGCATTTAGCTTCAGGATCAAATTCATTCTTGCACTGTTGGATGTAAGATAGAGTAAAACCATCTTCAGTCATGAATAGGTAAAACTGTAAAAAGCAAGGCAAAAGGTAATATACCAAAAAACCAAACTTTTTTTTTCAACTTGGCTGATCCTCCCTGCTGAGTGTATCTAATATTTTGCCTCTGAGAATAGAACTTATTAGCAACCCTAGAGTAAAAAAGACAGGATATTTTTCAACAAGGGCCTCCACTTTGCCAAACATCCCAGAGTCTGTCTCCAAGGACTTGAAAAGAAAGGAAAGAATGAAGAACGGAAACCATAAAGCATGCAGTACAGCTATCATCTAATTACTGAATGAATGGCACAGTTGTTTTGTCTGATTGCACTAAGCTAGTTATCCACTGCTAGCTTCATTGACAAAAAGGGAATCTACACAAATTATAGGGAAATTCAAGCACTAAAGGAATGTTTTGGTTCAGAGGTTTGCAATGTCTATTGGCTTCAGTTTTTGGCAAAGTCTGCCTTTGCCGTATGAACTCGGGTGTGCTGGGTCAGCCTGAAGCGTTCCCAAAAGCCTGGAAGAGGACAGGCTTCCTTGTCATCTGTATCCCATCAATAAATTAAAGTGATGTTCTCCAGCTCATGTTTGTTTCTTGGCAGGCTAATCTACAATCAGAAAAGAAAAGCCTTTCATTTGTGGACTCCGGCTAAAGGAAGGAAGCTTTCGTATGTGGATTCACCGGAGACCAAAATATTAAAAAGTGGAAGAAGAAAACCATATGTTGCAGTTCGTCTAAGCAAGCAGCTCAAAATTCTGGTAAAAGAAATGTTTGAGTTCATTATATAGAAAGTAAATCTTTTACAATGAGGAGAAGGTAAATTGATATCGAATAACAACAGTGATACCTCTGAATGCTATAAACATTGACATTTTAAGCAGTTTCATTTTCTACTTTTTATATGAGAAAAGCCCAAAAATTAGATACTTCAAAGAAACCTGGATTGATGATAACAATTTAGTGTAATGTCTTAAGATTTGTACTTCATTTAGAAGGAAGTGAGAAATCCAATGAGAGAAAAATAGAGGATCATTTTCATAAGCTCACCACTCCCTCTCTTACAGGTAGATAGTCGTAGCCAAATTAGTTGATACTTCATATTGGCAGCAATAGAACCCAGATTAAGGTAGAATGGGAAAAATCACTGTATTGATTATCTGATCCATAGTGCAAGGTCTGCTAAATACTGTAGTGTTAAGAACTCTTCTCCTTCTCTCGTTTCTCCAGGGGTGCACCTCACATCATTTGTGAACAAGTGCATCAGTAGGAGTACAGTTGGTGTGGTCCTTCAAATGCGGGCAGGAGAGAAAATATGGGACTCTTCCTATCCATTTTAACTTGACTCATTGGTGCTTGATTTCCTTGTTTATCTCTTCGAAGCAGCCAAGCCAAGACATCCTACTTTAACACCTGAATCCTTCACAGAATATGACTTCCGGTATCAGTTTTCAGTACTTTATGACTTCCAGTACTGATGATTCGGTTCCTCACAGAAGGGAGTTGACTTTGGTTTTCTTTTGTGATGGAGTCATTTATAAAGACCAGCAGTAGATCAAGAGCAAGGGGTATGACTGGTAAGAATGCTTGATGAAAACTTGACAGACAAGGTTCATTGGACAGAAATGTGGATCTGGCATTGGTTACTCTACAGATCATTGAATGTGCACTTACCTAGTTTCCTGGAACGAGGACAAAATCACAAGTTAGGAGATTTAGATCCTAGTTCTGGCCTTACCCAGTGGGAACAATACCGTCTCCAGAACCAGATTTTAAATCCTGGCTCTGCCACTTCCCGACTGTGCGACTTGGTCTAGTTACTTCACCTTTCTGAGCCTCAACTTTCTCATCTTAAAATCAGGGTAAAAAATAATACTCACCTCCTAAGGTTGTAATGTATCTGGCACATACTAACCACTATATGAGTGTTTGTTCAATGAAATAAATTGTCCTGCTACTGAAAATAAAAATCAGACCTTAGCCTTTTGAGGATGAGTGTTTTGTTTTGTTGTTGGTTTTTTTCTTTGTTTGTTTTGGATTTTGTAAACAGAGGTAATAACTTCTTACCTCATAGAGATCTCCAATGAGTGCATTATCTTATCTTTTGTGCTATCCTGCTTCCAGAAATAGGAAATACAGGCATGGAACAGGGCCAGTCAAGGTGGAATTTAAAATGGTTGTGACAAAATTCTATTGGGAACGCCTTCAGACTATGGCCCATTGAGTACTATTTTCCACTGAATAGAGGTCTATACCTGACTAAGAGCAAGAATTCATTAGAGGACCAAAGAAGCTTCCTCTCTAAATGCCCAGAAGATACATCATTAACCTCTTCCCTGTAGCAAATCACACAGTAAGGGATGACGATGAGCAGTTCAGAGTTGTCTAATGACTAACATCAGATCAAGTGTGTGGAGACTGATTTGTGACTTCAGGCAGATTACATCTTCTTGAAAGAAAATTGCTTTCTAATAAAAGAAATCATTAGGATTTTTTTTATTACCTTTTATCACAATCCTCCACTATTAGTCATTTGGACAGCAATAAAGAATTTATTCTTCTCAGGAAGTCTCCCATAAATAAGAAATAAACACAATTTCCCCTTGAAATTCATAATTTTTTGAACCTCAAGTTTGAAAGAGTTCTTAAGACATCTTCCAATTCAACCTATTTGAAACTTGACCCTCCCACAATTTGGGAGGGTGCCCGGTAAATGGTCCCCCTTTAAGAAAACACTTCATATCTAGACAGCTCTGCTTATTATAAAAATTTCTTTATATAGCATTAATGGTTTAAAATTTGGCAAAATACAAAATACAATGACATACCTCACATTGCCTTTTATAAATCCAATAAAATCACAGAAAACAAAATGATATATTAATATTTATTAGGTCTTTTGGAAAGAGGATGACTTTTTAAAGTTAAAATGTAATAGAAACAACAAAAAATACTTAAAAGATTTAATTACACAAAAAAAATTGTGGGGGGGCAATCAAAACTAAATGGTAAGATAGTTAATTGACCAAAACTTGGAGGAGCAATTGGCATAAAAGGAAATACAATGAATAAGTGAATAAAATATTAAAGACCTCATCAGCAACACAAAAATACACAATATTTTGAAACAATATATAATTTTATATTAATAATAATTATTGCCTTTATTTCTTTTTTTCAGAGAGAGGAGAAGAGAGAGAGAAAAAGAGAGAGAGAAAGGGAAAGAAACATTGATGTAAGAGAGAAATAGCAAACAGTTGCCTCTTGTACGTGCCCCAACTGGGGGCTGAACCGCAGCCCAGGCATGTGCCCTGGCTGGGAATCCAACTGGTGACCTTGAGCTTTGTGGGACAATGCCAACTAACAGAGCCACACCAGCCAGAGCTAATTACTGCTTTTAAACAAAAAGAAAAAAGTATTGCTTTTAAAAGTATATAATAGTTTTTTGCGTAGTAATAATTATTAATTGTTGCCTTTAAAACTAGGTAATGCAATGCTGACAAAATGGACACACAACGTGTTGCTGGCAACATAAATTATATACAGTCCTTTGGAGAGCAATTTGCCAATACACAGTAAAAAGAATTACATCATTAGTCTATCAAGTAACCCCTCCTTGTGGGAAATTTATTCTATGTAAAAATCCGAGAGAAAAAAAAGAACTATCTATATTTGAATACTCATAACTGTATTATTTAAAATGGTAGAATGTTAGAAACCACTTGTGTGCAACTATATATTCCCTCAGAAGACTATTTAAAGCCATTTTTAAAAGGAAAGGCTGGAGACTATGTAGCAATGTTTTCAAAAAATGCTTGTTTCTGGTGAAGTGAAAAACAACTGATTTAAAATTGCAGCCACATAAAAAATATATAAATCTACAAAAATATTATAAAAAGGAAATGAGTAAAAATTCTAATAACTGCCTTAAGGCAGTAGGATTATTGATGATTGTTTTCTTTTCTCTTTAAATTGTCTTTAATATTGTTACATGGATTTTTATAATACTGAATAAAAAGCCATCCCTCAGCTGGTGAATGGATTCAATATGAAAAAATGTGGGGGTGAGAGACAGAGAAGTGCCCCTTGTTCTAATTATTCCTTAAGCTACTTTCTGTGCCTTGCCCCTAAGTAATTGATTTTCATAAATGCTACCACCATAAATGCCAGGGTTGTCATTCTCTCCATATACTGTCTCCCCTTCATCCTTTCCTCCTATTGCTACCCCTTTTCTAGGTCCTTATTTCCTTCCCTCCGTAGTTGCCTCTGTACCTGTCTCCTTGTCTTTGAGTAACCCCCACCTCGTCCACTCTGCACATTTTTCTACCACTAGTTTAATTGTTCAAAACCAATTCTTCATCATTATCCTCCTGCTAAAACACTCTAAAATGCCTCCCATTTATCCACTAAGTTAGGTCTGAAGTGTTCTGCCAAATCTTGCTGTAGAATACCAACATTCCATAATACCTATCATTATTTTCCAACCCTGCCCATGGAACCATAAAATCTTTCTCCAGTTACACTTGTCTTCCTATTGCACTCCATTAATATCTCCTTTCTTGATGATCTCTCTCTCTCCCACCTCTCTCTCTCTCTCTCTCTCTCTCTCTCTCTCTCTCTCTCTCTCATCTCTTCACTCAAGAGCACACACACACACACACACTCAATTTTTACTCTTTTTTTACTCTTGTTCTTGCCTAAAACACCCTCTTCTCTCTTCTGCATTTGTCTTCATCTTATTTTTTCTTCTTACCTTTCCTGGCTCTGATCCTTTTCTGAATTCCTATATCGTCTTTCCGTGAAATTTAATGGGCACTTTCTTACGCATTGGCTCCTTTTTGGGAATTGAAATTCATTTTCCCCATTTTATAAGTAGCTCCTAGAATCTAATGTTAGCTCACACATCTAACCAGTGAATAAATTACAATATTAAAGAGAGTACTAGATTCTGGGAGGTTGGAGTCATACACAAATTAAAACCTCTAAGGAGAAAGGTTTCATTTCTACTGAAATTCAGGATTCAATAAACTGATGTAAATTTTCAAAACTTATGAAGTTAGTCTTTGTCGCTTTTCTAATCGTTTTTAAGCACTCCTTCCTAACATTCTGTACACCTTTGCTGGAGAAACTGTTTTGTCTCTTAGATCCCTTTCCCTCCCTCCTGAAGTAACTCACACAGATCTGCACTGTGAAAACAATTCTTCCTGTATGAGGTATTACTGGTAAAGCAATCAGATCCAATGTGTAAATGAAATACATTTCTGGAATCAAAATGATTTCCTCCTGCTTAAATCTCTGTATCAGTGGACAGTGCCACCCAATTATTCAAGTCAGTCACCCAGGAGCTGTCTTTACTCTTCCAGCTTCCTCATCTCCCTTATTCAATTGATCAAGATCTGTGGACATTAGCTAATCTCTCTTCCATACCCGAAGTATACTCAAATATCAGCAAAGTAACATAAAAGAGGAGCTCTGATTGGTGTGGCTCAATTGGTTACACATCATCCCAGAAAGCAAGGGATCCCTGGATCAATTCTAGTCAGGGCACATGGTGTCTGGGTTTCTGGTTCCAACCCCAGTTGGGGCCGGTATGAGAGGCAGTTGATTGATGTTTCTCATATTGAGGTTTCTCTCTTTCTCCCTCCCTTCCCCCTCTCTAAAAATATAACATATTTAATAATAAATATATTAAAAACATAAAAGAGGGGTCTTCAGAAAAATTTAGTGCTAAAAATAGTACTATTATAGAACCAAAAAAATAGAAACACAAATAAAATAAGCATGCTAAAAATATAATATCCAACATTAAGATAAGTCCTGAAAAATTAGTCATGAGTGCCCCAGCTGGTATGGTCAGTGGATTGAGCACCATCCTGAGAACCAAAGGGTCTCTGGTTCCTAGTCAGGGCACATGCCTGGGTTGCAGGCCAGGTCCCCAGTAGGGGGTGCAGAGAGAAGCAACCACACACTGAGGTTTCTCTCCCTCTCTCCCTCCCTTCCCCTCTGTCTAAAAATAAAATAAATAAAATCTTTTTAAAAAAATCATGAGTGACTACATTAAAAACAACAGATCAAAGTAATGAAAGAAAAGAACATAAATATTGATGACAAAAACATTCCAATAGAAGGCTAGCTGGAATTTCTGAAATAGAAAACCCAACTACTGAATTCTAAGAGAAACCTATTTAATTATCTCCATCTGAAAAAGTTGAGAAATAAAGTAGATCAGTTATAAGGAATCAAAATATCACCATTATCGTTGATAAAGGCTCAGTATGTAACTACGTTGTGCAGCTAAACAGACGTGCTGTCTAAATCCCAGAATTTAGCATGTGTACTTTATCCAGTTAGCAATGTTGAATCAAGGCTGATCATTCCATCTGAGAGATAGGAGAATTGGGTATAAAATCAGGTGGAGCACAGTGAGCAGAGGTGAACATCTGCTCCCTAACAGCTGCTCACTCCCATGAGGAAGAGAGGTAGAGCTTACTTAAGAACTCCCAATCGGGAGGCACTGTTCACAGAAACAACCAAATTGTCCCTTGATATATGGTTGGATAAAGAAGATGTGATACATATACTCATACACAGTGGAATGTTACCCATAAGAAAAGATGAAGTACTGCCATTTGGACCCTAAGAATATCATGCTAAGCAAAATGTTAGAAAAAGTTAAGAACCATGTGATTTCACACGTATATAGAATATACTCATAAAACTGAAAGTGACAAGTGAACAAAAGAAAAATCAAAAACTAAGACCAAACAACAGTATAGTGATTACCAGAGGGAAGGGGGTTGTAGGGATAGTAAAGGGTAAAGGGGGCCAAATATATGGTGATAGAAGATGATTTGACTTTGGGTAGTGGTCGCACAATGCAATACACAAGTCGTGTATCATAGAAACGTGCACTTGAAACCTATATAATCTTACTAACCAATGTCATCCCAATAAATCTAATTTTTAAAAAAGAACAGACACACACACATAAAGAATCCCCTACTGGTTTTTCCAAAGTTACCAATGAGAAGTCACACTAATTTCTTGGGATAGAATGAATGAAGAGGTGAACTGAGGCTGAGTTACTCTAAATGACCACACATAAGAGGACCAGGGCTTGCCCTGGCTGCTGTGGCTCAGTGGGCTGGGCATCATACTGTGAACTGAAAGGTCGCTGGTTCAATTTCCAGTCAGGGTACATGTCTAGATTGTGGGACAGGCCTCTGGTTGAGGGTGTGTGAGAAGCAGCCTATTGATCTTTCTCTCACACAGGGATGTTTCTCTCCCTCTCCTTCTCCCTCCCTTCCCTTCTCTCTAAAAATAAATAAAATATTTAAAGAAAAAGAAAAGAAGACCAGTGTTCACTTTCAGTGACAATGCTCTCAGAATATCTACTTAGTGAGATTTTAGAATTGTTCTCCTGTGTGTCTCCCAACTGTCTCCTTTGGAGTAGGAACATTTATTGCAGTTACCCTATCCCAATAACATCACTGTATATTGGATGTGTAAAGGAGAGAAAACTTACCACCATTAGCCCTAAATTCTCTGGATAAAAAAAAAAATTTCTAGATCTGCCATGGAGACTAGAGCACATCACGGGATATCCTAGACTTTGCATTTGGTGTCATTATTTCATGGGCTTTTTGGTTGTTTTCCTTGGGGTGGGAGTAAATGTATTTTGCACATAAAAAGAAGACTGAACCAAATATTTGGTTTCACAGACAGAACAACTGTAGAAAATATTAGGGTATGTTCTGCTTCCCCTGTCCTTCTGGGCAAACAGATGGATTATATTTCCCTCTCCTCTGTGACTTGCCTAGATGAGCAAAATGTGAATAGAAGTGCCATATGTTTCTTCCATGTGGTTCTTTTAAGAGCTAGTATGCAACTGACCATATTCCCCATTTTACTTTTTTACCTTGGTGGTTATGTCCACATGGGGAGAGATGGAGCCTCTATCAGCCTATGACCTGGAAGATGGTGATGAGCAGAGCCCTCCAACCCATGTAGGACACATGGTAAGTGAAAGATGTAGATGAGTGTTGTTTTGGTAAGAGCCTCTGAGATTGGGGTTGTTTGTTATTGCAGCATAATCTGGTGCATTCTGACAAATATGCTGCTTTCATGCAAAGATTTGAAGTCTGCACTGGCGGCAGCCCCAGTCACTTCATCTTTTCCAGAGCGCCTCTGTTTTCATTTCAAGTACTTGATTTTTATTCATTCTGCTGTTGAACTTACAAATTATATCTGGTGAGATAAGATTCATAGAGTGTTATGACAAGGCATTTTTAGCTCCACATGTCAATAGGTTTTGTCCCTTGTTCTAGAATGACTTGGGGATTTTAAAAAAGGATCATCTTGCCTTCACATATAACTGGAATCCTACTGAACAGATTCCTAATCTGAAGCAGCTATTGATATTTCTTAAGACTGAGCAAGCAGAGAGTTAACAAAGAACAATATCGTGCAATGTTCCAGACTCTGAGTGGCATTTCTTTCTTTACTGCCTTTTTCCCAAATATGCTTTTTCCCCTCTACTCTTATCAGGAAGACTCAGTTGAATTTGTGTCTGTCTATCCAGCACTAACTGCTTACGCCTGAGGGTAAGAATGTCGAAACAAAATCTCAGCTACCTTGCAGTTCAAGTGAAGCAACTGTAAAGGAGAGAGAAGGCCAAAAATGCTTCAGAGGTCTGTAAAGAACATTTTTTCTCTAGTTTTGGAAATGTGATCCTTGTTATCAGTTAGTTATTGCTGTGTAACAAATCATCTTAAAATGTTGAGACTTACAGCATCAGCTATTTATTATTTCTTAAGTATCTAAATGTCAGCTGGACCATTGCCTTGGTCTGGGTATAGCTGCTCTCATCTCAGTTCCTCTGAGAAGAACCATATATTTGTGGTAAGTGAAAAGAATAGGTCAGGGACCAGGGATCTAAGTTAGCATCGTTGGGATAGCTCATTTCTGTTTCATGTGGTGTCTTATCCTTCAGCAAACTACACAGATTTGTTTCCACACAGATGGCAAGATTTCAAGAGAGGAAGTGGAATCACTCAAGTACTTTTTCAAACTTCTACATGTATCATGTCTGCTACTACTCCATTGGCCACAGAAACTCATGTGAACAAGCCCAGAATCATCCTGGAAGAATAAAATTGAAGGGCATGGATACAGATGGCATGAAAAACAGGGACCATTAGTGTAATTCATTATTAGTTAATAAATTAATTTTAATTATGAATTATTAATGCTAATGTATTAATTAGTACAATGAATGTATTAGTGAATGTGCTTAGGAAAAGCTAAGCTGGCATAAAAAGCTATATTAATCTCACTCTAAAATCTTCCCTGAAACTTTATCACAGGTGTGGTTCTGGCCACCTGTGTGGTTGTTCTTTGATGATGACAGTTCACAGCCTATCTGCTAGGATCACTGCACTGCTGATATTTGCTTCTGTGTGCCCTTGTCAAGAAGCTCTGCCTCCCACAAGCTGCTTCCTGTGGTCTCAGAGCCCTGTACACACGTGGCACCTAAGATGACTCTGTACGCTCACTGATAAGGAAGCCAACAAATGTGGGCAGGTTTTTAAAAATCCTAAAATGCTCCTTGAGTCTACAGAAGCCATCACCTACCTGTGCATCAAGCCTCCATAAGCCACAGCTACAGGCCATCATGAACAGAGTTTGTGTCTCCCCAAAATTCATATATTAAAGCCCTGACTCCCTAATATGATGTATTAGGAGGTGGGGCCTTTGGGAGGTAATCAGGTTTTGGTGAAGTCATGAGGCCGGAGGGCTCGAGATGGAATTAAAGTCCTCATAAGAAAGGCCAGAAACACCAGCGTTTCCTCTCTCTGCCATGTGAGGATACAGTGATAAGGCTGCCATCTGTGAGCTAGGAAGACGGTCCTCACCAAGAACTGAATCTGATGGCACTTTGGTCTTGGGTTTCCCACCCTCCAGAATTGTGAAAAATCGATGCCTATTGTTTAAGTATTTTGTTACAGTAGCCCGAGCTTGCTAAAACACAGACCAAAGTCAAATATCCACATGCCTAAAAACAGTAGCAATAGAAATCTAGTACAATATAAACTCCTACAAAGTGCCAAGCTCAAAACAGTCTGCATGTATATTAAAATTCAATGTCCGGCCATATCAACAGCTTCCTCATGTGTGATTTTCATCTGCAAATTCTACTCTCTGTTCTATCTAGCAATATTTCTGACCTGTGCACCAAATGCTAGGCCTTTTTAAAGGGTCTAGTAAATAGCACCCCTTTCTTTTGCTGAGATCATTTAAAAAGGAGACATAGCAGCTGCTGGGCAACCAAACTATCACCGTTATGGTTGATAATGGCAAACCTCAGGGTAAAATTTAGTGTGACAGCCCAATGTGCCTGCAAACTGAACACTAGAATTAGGCCAACTTCTTTATTCAGACATAGGCAGTACTGATGAGAGCTCTGCTCTGCACCGTGGGAGGTGGGTGGTCTGATCCGGTAAGAATGACTGCAGGGAAAGCAGAAGTTATCCTGCTTCTCTGTTCTTGCTTCCCTCGAGCTTTTATTCCCCACAGGAAAGGGGGTGGAAACCAAGCGCAACAAGTGTAATTTATTCATCCAAAATGTAGAGTCCAGCTGCTCTCTGGGATAGATTAATTGAGCTACCTGTACTTTGAAGGAAATATCATAAATTGGTATTTGTATTTCTCCCTAAGATCAACAAATAGAATAAGAAAAATATTCAAAGGCATAAAGGAAAACATTCCCTGCGTTGAAGGAAAAGGAGGACATGCATGTTAAAATGAAACACTCTGAACCCCACTTCTACCTATGAGGAACTTCAATGAATGGTGTGTAGCCTTTTCCACAAATGGCACTGAAACAATTGGGTATTGACGAGTGAAAAAATGACACTTGGCCTAAACTTCACACCTTATACAAAAATTTACTGAAAATGGATCATGTACTGAAATTATAAAAGTTAAAGTGCTACTACCAAAAGATGGGCCAATGGTTGTGAAGGACTCTTAACAGCTAAAATAAAGCATACTTAACTTGTGACTGATTTGAAAGTATCTTTCCCAGTCAGAAGTATCAATGCTGTCTGACATTGATTGTTACTTACTTTCTTATTTACTTACTTAACTTACTTATTCATTCATTCATTCATTCATTCATTCATTCATTCATTGCATTCTTCTTCAATACACCAGGAGAAAAGCATTTGTTCTTCTCTGGCCATTACAGATGCCCACCTGTGACCACAACAGCGAACACAGAATCTCAAATTGGGTATGTCTCTACTGGACACCATGCAGTGACCAAATTACAGCTAGCAAGCAGGAAGATCGGCAAGGGACTAGCGCCCGTGATGCCTCGCATCCTCTTCTGCCCTGAGCTTCTGAGATAGGGCCTCTTTTGAATCTTGGGTTCCTTGTAATTCTGCTCTCACTTTAGTTTACTTTTTATCAGAACCACACAGAGAAAAAAAATGGAAAGAAGGCAATAGCAGCAGTATGTTCATAACCATAAAAGGCTGTATCTGGTAGAAGGCCTTCTGACTCTTCCCCTGCTTTCTATTGCCAAACAGAACATTCATTAAAACATCCCAAAACCCAAATAGGCTGGTCGATGGCAGCAAATTAGTAATTTAAAGAGCTGAAGTACAAAGAATACAGAGCTGGAGAGCTATGAGAACTGATTTCTGTGGAAAGCCAGGGAAGCACTGGAGTTTTTGTCACTGTGTCTAAACCAGTGCAAATGCAGGGTGCTGCGCCAGTATATCTGATACACACTCCCTTTGAATGATGCCACACCAAAGGCAATATTAGCAATGATTTACTAATGTCAAAAATCAATATATTGGTAATGACATATGAATAATTAGATTTTAAAGCTATGTTGATTTTTATTCGAAAAAACTGCATATTCTATTTCATATAAGTCACTTTTATGTGTTCCTAAAGTCTGATTTAGGTAAAAAAATAAATGAGAGGTTAATATTTCACTTACATGTTCACTGTTGTCTAAATTATTTCTTAATGATCTAGCTTTGACACTTTCATACAAAGAAAAGAAAACTTAGATATCCCTGTCTGGGTTTCAACAAATAGTCCCAGAGGCAAGGCCGAAGGGAGCTGGCGACCCCTCTAGTTAATCACTTGGCTGACTCTCTCCTGGTCATCGATCAAGATTATAGATATTTGCTCACTCTCTGGTAACGTCTTATGCAGATGCTTTTCTAGCCTAATCTCACCGCTAGTTCACGCTACAGAAAATCAGATGCTGTCAGCAAGGATTGAACATTCACAAGGAGCTTTATAGTTTAAAAACAGTTTCTTTTTACTCTTTGTACAGTTTAAGAAACACTGTAACATCTTGTATATTACCTCTTACACAAATTCTTTCTTGCTTTATCTAATTGCATTTGTGACAATTTTGCCTCTCTACAGGAAGAAAATTGGACTCCCTCAGATTTTATGAAGGTTTTATGTATTATCTGTGTGAAGTAGGCATTTTTACCACTTTTTCAGAGGCTGGAAAAAGGTCCAATAGTATGTGCAAGTCCTCCTAGCTAGTAAGTGGAATAATAAAAACTTAAACTCTGGTATTCTGAGCAAGTCCACCAAGATTGAGCAAAAAAGAGAAAAAATAGAGAGAAAACTAATGGATATGGACAATAGTGTGGTGATTGCTGGGGAGAGCGTAGCGGGGGAAGATGGAGGAGGGTGTAAGGGGGATAAATGGTGATGGAAGGAGACTTGACTTGGGGCGGTGAACACACAATACAGTGTACAAATTGTGTACCTGAAACCTCTATAATTTTGTTAACCAGTGTCACCCCAATAAATTCAATAAGAAGAAAAAATAAAAATAGTCACTTATATTTTCATAACATTTGAAAATATTGAAAGTATTTAACATGTATGATCTCATCAGACCCTAGAAGTATGTTATGAAGTAACCAGAGCAAATTATTGAACTTGCATTTCACAGATTTAAAAAACCCAGGCCCTGGGATAGGGCCGGGGAGGACTTAGATGATTTACCTGAGACGAAACAACTTTCAAGTGGCAAAGTCAAATCTAGAAACCAGAGATGGGGATTCCTTATTCACATTGTATTCCAGCTCTACTATAATAGCTAGTCCATTGCCCCTCATTCAAGTTCTTTCTCAGTTTATCTAATTAAATTTGTGATGAGCAGTTTCGTTTCCATATGTAAAAAAAACTATTTTGCTATGAATTTTATGAGGTTTTGAGGATATTTTTACAGAGAGAAAGCTTCTGTTGAAGAGAACTGCTCAACAAAACCAAGAATGATAGATGATGATGATGATGATGATGATGATGATGATGGAATTGAAAATAACTGTCGATTGTTTCTGATGTATTTGTAGAATTCTACAAATTAGCTTTCCAATCATTGGGATTCATGCCCAGTATTTTTAAAATACTGTTAGTGTATCCCACTACCCCGCCCCCAAGAACTGATGATTGCATTGTGAGCATTATTGATAAATATTTTAGAGGTTTCTTTAAATAATCCATTGTTTTCATTTTTAAAATTTAATTATATGAAAAAATTATTTAAAAATTCTGTGTAGGCATACGAAAACCCCGTCAACTGGTTTATGTGAGCTAGGATCATTCAATGTATACACTCATCTCTTTTTGACATGGAAAAACTGAAATAACAGCTATTTTAATTAGATCCATTAAAGATGGTGTCAAAACTTTCTTCCATTTAATTTTTCCACTAAAACAAAAAAAAAACAAAAAACAACTCTGTACTTCAGTTCCAGGTGGTATATGGAAATCTAAACATCCTTGAAATTTGCTTGACTTAGTAAGAAGAGAACAGATAGCTTCCCTTCACTGAATGAAAATACAACTATGACCCCGAGGGTTTATAAATTCTCTTCAAACATTAATATCAGCAAATATAGGGACATTTACATAAAAAAATCAGGGGATGACATTCCTCCATTTTGTTAGAAGGTAAAATTTATTCCTGCTAAAATGAATTATTCTTTCTACTTAAAATGTAGCATGTGTGTATGAATGAAAATATTTTACCAATTATTGTCCATTCTTTCTCATGTAAATTATTTATCATTACCCAATTACACAGTTAAAAGTATCTCATTTGTTTGGTTCCCTCTCGCCGTTAGTGTCTGATTACTTAGGCAATAGAACTTCATTGATAATAAAGGTGAAATATCCAATAAAACCATTTTAAGAAAAAAAAAATTCCAGTGCTGCCAAAGTTCTGAGAGTTTCAGGTTGTGCAACAAAGCCACTGGCTTTGAAACGGTGCCATGACTCTGGCACCTTGTGCCAGATACTACATTTACTCAGGGTCATTTGGGCAAAAGTAATGAAAAATAATAGAGCAATGTTTACGTAGCAGATATGCAGTATTAATCATGTTGTGTGCATTGGTGATAAGAGTAAGAATTGGATGGTTTGGGAGAAAAACAAAATTTTCTCTTAAGTAGTGGAAAATTACCAGGTGACAGTGCGTTTGAGTTTTCTTCTTAAGTTTATTTCTTTATTTTTCTCCATTCTGCTCCACTGTAAATCATTAAGATAACAAAACAACTCCCCTAAAAAAGGTATCATCATAAATGTTTTCTAGAAATGATCTGAGAGTCAAAGAAACATGGTGATAAACTATAAATTACATGTTATCCAGTCTGTTATTTCTATGATGAGGTAAATAGGCAAAGGGCACAAGCAATAATTACGCTCAGAAAATGCTTATTAGTTGCCCTCAAATGGCAGAGCACTATCCGGATGTTACACTCGCCTGCCTTACTCTGATAACAAAGTCTAAGGGCACACAATTGCAAGTGAACATCTTGTAGTTCACTGCTGAGCAATACATCACATGCCCTAGATTCACAAACAGGTTCAACTTGAAAGTTGTCTCGTAGGCCCAAATATGGTCTTTGAAGCCCACCGAGCTGCAGCTGTTCTATCCTAGTGACTGGTTTTTCTGCATCAGTTTATTCAGGAACCATTTAGTTGGGTCCTTCATTTCCTACCGACTCTTGTATCTTATGACAGCGAGCCCTAGCCCCTGATACCTTATTTTCTATTCCCACACTGAGTACCATCCCCTAACAAAAAACCACTCTAAGTGATAATTAAGTTCCAGGTCAATCCACAGCAGCCTAAGTAATCCACGGTACACTGATAAGTAGCATTTCATGTACTTGCAGCTACTTCCTTGGCTATTTCCTTTTGCTTTGGGAAAGGTATTGAATCCCATGGGAGGAGCCAGGGAGGAAGGTTTTCCCTTGGAAGTGACAGAAACCCTCACATATCCCTGAAGAGCGGGAAGTGGAACTAACTTCACAGCCTGCAGAGTTGCCACAGACACTTCGCACAAGCTACCTGCCACCTCGCATCCCCAAGGATATTTTGTACGCATGGGAAAATTGAGGCCCAGAGAGCCCAGAGTCAGAAAAGGAGTAAGTTATCAAATCAGGATTGGCACCATTAGCAGTTTGATTTCAAAGTGCCTGCTCCTTCCAAAAACACCAGCTTGCCTTTCAAAAGGAAAGGCTGGGTTCTGAATCGACGACTACTTGGGTGTTCTAAATGAGGAAGGAAAGGAAATTATTCCTGTTATGAGCTGAACTGTGTTCCTCCCAAATTCATATGCTGCAGTCATGAACCCCCGGACCTCGGAATGTGACTATACTTGGAGACAGGGTCTTTAAAAAGGTAATTAAGTTAAATGAGGTCATTATGGTGGACCCTACTCTGACTGATGTTCTTATAGGAAGAGAGTAGAACACACAGAGAGACCCTGCACGCACTATGCACAGAAGAAAGATTATGTGAGAACACAGCAAGAAGGCAACCTATCTGCAAGCTGAGGAGAGAGGCCTCAGAGGAAACCAGCCTTGCCAAAACCTTCATCTTGGACTTCTAGTTTCCAAAACTGGAAGAAAATTAACTTCTGTTGTTTAAGCCACCCAGCCTGCAGTATTTTGCTATGGCAGCCCTAACAAACTAGTTAAGTTCCCCAAGTAAGGTGAGACTGCCTACCCATTCATGTGGGGTGAGTTATCTTGAGGCCATTGTTGAATGATGCAATTCATTTTTCTTAAGCTTGAGGTCTGATTTCTATAAAGCCTTCTCTGTAAACCAAGTCAGTCTAACTTCTATTAGGACTGCAAGTACTTTCCTTAGGCACAGTAGACCACATCAACGTACCGGATCGGAGACAGAGATGTGAGATCAGCGTGACGGAGACACCTACGACACACCAGGTACGACTGGCACACTCGGGACTGTGGGAAAACTCGGTCTCGCCCCACAGCGGGGAATAGGTTGGCAATTCAGTTCTCTAAAAACTCTTGAGCACCGAGATTTGATAAGCTTCGGGACTGGTGAACGCATGGAGGTGCTGGGAGAGTGGGGGGTCCTAAGAGGATGTAGAAGCTCTGTACCCCTTCTGCCTACCTTGCCCTAGACATCTCTTTCATCTGGTTGCTTCTGATTTGCATCCTGTTATAATAAATCAGTAAATGTAAGTAACTAGTTCTTGAGGTTCTGTGAACTATTGTAGCAAATTTTCAAACCTGAGGAGGGGATCATGGGAAGCACAGGTGACAATCTGGACTTGTGATTGGCATCTGAAGTGGGGACAGTCTTGTAAGCCCTTAGCCTGTGGGATCTGATGCTATCTACCAGTAGGTAGTGTCACAATTGGCTCCAATTTTTAGGACACCCAGTTGGTGTATGCTGAGAATTGGAAAATCAATTGGTGTGAAAAAAATCCACACATCTGGTGTCAGAAATACTGAGAGCACGTAAGAAAAATGGTTTCTCTTTACCATAAAAAGCCCCTATACTTCAGGTTGGCCTCAGAACCTCACTGGCCTCCCACTACCCTCTAAAAAGGGAATGATGCCCAGCTGGGCCAGGTCCCCCAGCATTCTTCCAAGATACAGGAGGGTCTATGCAGGAGCCACAGAAAGTGCCAGGCGTCCTGTTACGGGTTGCACTTGCCATGATGCAGACTTGCAGGGGTGTCCAGCCTTTTGGCATCTCTGTGCCAACCTGGAAAAAGAGTCATCTTGGGCCACACATTAAATATATTGTGGCACATAATCACAAAAAAAATCTCCCAATGTTTTAAGTCAATTTACGATTTCACATTGGGCCGCATTCATAGCCATCCTGGGCCGCATGCAACCCACAGACCACAGGTTGGACACCCCTGGTAGAGCCTCAGAAGCTCCCATTCTTCTGCTTCATCTGCCAGCTCTGTTTAATAGTTAAGATGTAGGATGAAATATTTAAAATATACAGCAGGACTCATTGCCTTCTTTCATATCACATACCTTGAGATGCCTAGTGACTTTAATTTAGCACATTGGCTTTTTATTTTCTCTAGTACGCACAGGACTTGACCCGAAAAACCATCCCCCCTCCCTCACCCATGCATTCTAATCCTCTGGGGTGGTGAAGGATGGTACTAGAGTTATTATTATGTTTATAAAATTTGTTTCCCAAAGATGGAGTGGGGAAAGTCATTATTTATATATCGAAGAAATTATAAGTCCTATCCCCTCTCCAGTAGATTATTATGGGGCTGACTTGACTTGCAAGAAAGCATGCTGGGATTTGTAGGGTCCTGTTTCACATAACTGTGATTCTCCCTTGTCTTGCCCATGGCCCAGGGCACTCACCCTAAATGTGAGCACGGACTGGAGCCTGTGGGACAAGCGGAAAGGACAGGAGGTGGATGAGGAGGGAAGTGAGAGATGAAAATCAGTCAGCCAGTGTAATTATCGGCTTGTTTTCTCTTGTCAGGGGAAGAGTTTGGTAATGCACCATTTTCCCGGTCCCCTGGACAAGCTAAGTTGTAAAGCCAGGGCAGATGAGGACTGCCTAGATTCACGGTCAAGGTTGGAAACTTGACTCAGCCTTTGAGAGAAATGCTAACACTTCCCCACACTCAGAGATAAACTGTCAACCTAATGTCCACTCACCTGACATCATAAACGCATGGACACCAACTTTATTTAACCAGAACTCAAACATCACAAATTATCAGTGCTCTTTCTTTTTTCAGAAAAGCACATTCCTTTATTAAAGATTAGCTCCCACCTGCCACTCTGATTTTTCATTCATCACACTATGGAATGAACTAAGTCCTCTTCAGGCCCTCGGGACAGGAAAGTATGTCTGGGGTGATGGAGGAGACTCTCCGCCCCTCCTTCCTCTCCTTTGGCCCTTGGCCCAGGCTGCTGGCAGAAGCACACAGTTACAACACTGAGAAGCCAAGTATGAATATTCCCTTCGGGGGAGCTGAGCAGTGGCCAGTACTGAAGGGGAGAGCAGCTGCACCTAACAGCTTCCCGTGAGCAGTCCCAGACATACCATCTTTCTGGGAAGTACCGTCACGAACGTTTGGAGAGCCAGGTGAGGTGATGTGAAGAGCAGGCCAGGTATTTGGCTCTTCTCTAGGGAACCCTGAAGAGGAATCCAAGGAAGAGAGGGAGAGAGCTTGCCTCCCTGGATATTTATTAACATTTCCTTAAGGAAATCTCATTTTCCAGCACGTATTCTTATTTCCTCTCACACAGCAGAGAACAGAGAAAAAAGTTTGTACAATGACGTGCCCCAAGTCATCTAGTATCTGAAACTAAGGATTTAGAGGGGAGGAAAGGAGAGGTGGCCTTCTACTCTCATTTCTAAAATCCCCCATTGCTAATCCAACAGCAAGAGCCATGTATATGAGAAAAACAATAAATTTATAAAGCAAAGGAAATAAAATGAGGTATTACCCATTGCTATTACAAAAAAGAAAATTAATTTAAAAATAGATTGGGCTTAAACATGAAATGTATTGCTATATACTTCTCATAAATTAGACTCTAGAGCAAAGATAATAAAATGGAAAATAATTTTAATATGCAATTTTGGTTTCAGAATAATGTGCTACCTTTGATATAGCATAGGGTATCATTTATCAGACACACATGTGAAAAATGATTAATTTCACCGATTTCTGAAAAATAATAAATACATTTGTTAACATTCTAACAGCCTAATAATAACTATTCCTTCTATAAAACTGAGCAGCAATAGAAAATTGATTACATTGCCTAATGTTATTATAATTTACAGCTGGCAATTCTGTATACATTTGATAGCAAAGAAAATTCCCTGTTAGGCTTACACATGGATAAATAGCCCCCTTTGCCCATGTCTAAAATAAAAACATTTTTAAGTCATGCTACTCATGTATTATAAAATGTTGGATGTAGAATTTAAAAATTAATTTTCACTTTTTTCACTTTAAATATTATTTTGTTTGGTTTCAGATGTATAGCACAGTGGCTCGACAATCATATACTTTACTTACAGTTCCCCCACCCCAGATATTTCCAGTCCCCAACTGGCACCACACAAAGTTATCACAACATTACTGACTATATTTCCTGTGCTGTCGTTTACACCCCCAGGACTATTTTCAATCTGTGCTTCTTAATCCCTTTGCCTCTTCTTCCCCTTTCCCTCCGGCAGCCACCTGTCTATTTTCTGTGTCTATGAGTCTGTGCATTTATTTTGTTCTTTACAGTCCACATATAAGAGAAATCATAAGGTATTTGTCTTTCTTTGACTGACCTATTTCATAGTCATAGGTACATATAGCATAGTACCCTCTGGGTCCATCCATGTTATTGCATATGGTAAGATTTAATTTTTATGGCCAAGTAATACTCCATTGTATAAATGTGCCACCATTTTTTTATCCACTCATCTACTGGTGGGCACTTCAGTGGTTTCCATTTCTTAGCCATTGTAAGTAACCTACAATGAAGATAGGGGTGCATATATTCTTTCAAATTAGTGTTATAGGTTTCTTTGCATATATACCTTAAGGTGGAATTGCTGAGTCATAAGCAGTTCCATTTTTAATTTTTTGAGGAAACTCCCTACTGGTTTTCATAGTGGCTGTGTCAGTCTGCATTCCCACCAACAGTGCACAAGGGCTCCCTTTCCTCCACATCCTCGCCAACACTTGTTTGTTGATTTATTAACGATAGCCATTCTCACAGGTCTAAGGTGATTTCTCATCGTGGTTTTAATTTGCATTTCTCTGATGATTAGAGACATTGAGCATTTTTTCCAACTACTGGCTACCTGTATGTCCTTTATGGAGAAGTGTTTACTCAGGTCTTCTGTCCACTTTTTAAAAACTGGATTTTTTTTTATGTTAAGTACTATGAGTTCTTTATAAATTTTGGATATTAAACCTTTATCAGATGTATTATTGAAAAATATATTCTTGCATTTAGTAGTTTGCCTTTTTGTTTTGTCAATGGTTTCCTTAGCTGTGCAAAAACTTTTTAATTTTATGTAGTCCCATTTGTTGATTTTCACTTTTTAAAATTGTGTTATTGTATTTGTTTTTGTAAGCTTTCTCTTTTAACTCTTTTGTGTGTGCGTGTTTCTCCTGTTTTAAAAATAATATAAGTAATAGAATTTCAGTACACAAATTGAAAACCATACCAGGCTATACAACAGTAGACAATGAAAAGTCCCAGCAATACCACTCGTAAGGTCAAACAATCTGGTAATTTCCACGAGAACACTGGTTTTTACACGCATGTATTCATGTCCCCACTGAGTGTGATGCTGGCTGAGTTATTTTCATCTAGAAAAAGGTATAATTAAAAATCTATTTCAAAATGTTTGGAAGGGTAAATAAAATAATCCAAATAAAATACTAGTGCAGTTCCCAGCATATACTAAAAGCCTAATAAATATTAGCTTATCATCATCATCATCATCATGTTTAATGGGCAACCACCTTCAATGGTTTGATTTAATTTTCAATGTTACTTCACTATTTTTTTTAAAGAGAGGAGAAGATGAGGAAAAAGAGAAGAAGAGAAATATTGATGTTAGAGACGTCGATAGGTTGCCTATCGTATGCGCCCCACGCGGGGACCAAACCTGCACCCTAGCCACACACCCTGACTGGAAATCAAACCAGTGACCTTTGCTCTGTGGGGTGATGCCCAAACAACTGAGCCACACCAATCAGGGCTACTTCATTATTCTTAGTGCCTTGAAGATCCTCTCAGTTTGCGTCCCTTGGATACTGAGGCTTATTTCTACACATTTACAGGAATCAAATTCTGGAGATTGTAACAAAATCCCAAAATATGTAGAGGCATAAAATTAAGACAGCATCTGCTCTTTATCTCTGCAACCAGTTGAAAACTCTCTGTTCACCAAGCATTTATTTACCATGATTGAGAAAAACATTGATAGTCTTATTCACAAATGGATTTTCCTTGACAAGTCTGTCATAGATTAGAAAAGGCTTGTGTATCTAGATCACTCTCAGTTGGTATCTAAAGGGAATTTCCCTTTGCAACAGTGCAGATGGACCTGGAGAATATTATCCTAACTGAAATGAGCCAGTCAGAGAAAGACAAGTACCATATGATTTCACTCATTTGTGGAATCTAATGAACTAATTAACAAGCAAAATAGAGACAGACTCAAAGACAGAGAACAGACTGATAGCTGTCAATGGGGAGGCAGTTGGGGAACTGTGGGGAGAGGCTGGAGGGATTGGACAAAAAAGAAAAAAAGAGAGAAGAAACTCATGGATACAGACAATGGTGTGGCAATTGTCAGGAGTGGGTGTAGGGATGATTAAAGAGGGTATAGAGGGGGCAAATGGTGATGGAAGGGGCTTTGACTTGGGGTGGTGAACACACAATACAGTGTACAGATGATGTGTTGTGGAATTGTACACCTGAAATCTGTATAATTTTGTTAACCAGTGTCACCCCAATAAATTCAATAAGAAAAATTTAAAAAAGGAATCTACCTTTTCTGCCCCCCAAATCCAACACATCTCTTCTACCCCCATAGATCCACTCTGATAACACATTCACTCTGTAGGTTACACTCAAGGATTGTGTAGGTGTCGAAACATATATATTATTCACCACCTGAAATTAATATAATGTTGGAGGTCAACTGTAATTTAAATTTTTTTTAAATTTACTTTAAAAAATAATAAAAATAAGATTTAAAAAGCCCAGTGCTGGCATGCCGGCTTCGACTCCCCATGCTCCGTGTGCCCTGACCGTCCTCTAATCTGCAGGTTGCCGGGGCCGCTGTGCCCGACGGCTCAGTGCAGCACACATAACTACAGTCGGCTCTGCTATGACACTCGCCTCGAAACACAAATTTATTCCAGCGGTAACTGAAAAATTAGAGAAAATTTTAGCACAAAACCAATTTCACATTTGCTTATACCAATTTCATCACTAGGCCAACAAAGAAAACTGCACCCAGCTGAACTGAGCCACAACAAATCAACAAGACACATGAATGCACACAGCTGTCGAGGACAGTCAGCCCTACAGTTGCTGTTCCATTTGCTGTTCTAGCTTTCTACCTCCGCTGTTCCAACTGTCCATGTCATTTCAGGTAACCTTCCAATAATGCCAAAACTGCAACCCTGTTGATGAGCCATCTGACTGCATGAACTGTCCTCTTTTTCTTTTTTCCCCTTTCTTCTCAGCCTATTTTGTATTTTTCTTTTTTGTTCTCCTTTTTTTTTTCTCTATATGGCTCCTTCCCTCACTCTTTTTTTCTATCTATTGTTTTCTCCCTCTGGACCACAGGGTGACATCCATGGGAATAGGGAGATTGTGAATGGAGGGCAATTGTAAAAGCCCCTACTCCCGCAGACAAGTGAGACATTTTCCAAGATCAAGTGCCCTGTTTATTGTAGTATTAATATATTTCTTCACCATTTACCATGGTTAAAGTTGTGCTACTATTTTGTATCTATCTCTCTATCTCTGATTTATTGAGCTTTTATTAGATTCTCAATAGGATCTGCTATTATTCAAAAAAGTCTAAAGAGTGTTGGTCTAACTACTTTACCCAGCAAGACTATCATTTAAAATTGGAGAAATAGGGAGCTTCCCAGACAAGAACAAGCTAAAGGAGTTCATTACCACCAAACCAGTATTACAAGGAATGTTAAAGGGTTAGGAGGAGGAGAAGGAGGAAAAGGAAGAGGGAGAAGGGGAGGAACATAGTTAAAAAATAGCAATAAATAATTACATGTCATTAATCACTTTAAATGTGAATGACTTAAATTCTCCAATCAAAACACAAAGGGTAGCTGAATGGATAAGAAAACAAAACCCATATATATACTGTCTACAAGAGACCAATCTTAGAACAAAAGATACACACAGACTAAAAGTGAAGGAATAAAAAAGATATTGCATGCAAATGGAAACAAAAAAGAAAAAGCTGTGGTAGTAATACTTATATCTGAAAAAACAGACTTTAAAACAAAGGCTTTAGTGACAGACAAAGGAAGACTCTACAAAATGATAAAGGGAGCAATCCAACAAGAGGATATAACCCTTGTAAACATTTATGCCCCCAACACAGGAGCAGCTAAATATGTAAAGCAAATTTGACGGGCATAAAGGGAGACATTGACAGTAATACAGTAATGATAGGGGATTTTAACACCCCGGTGACATCAATGGATAGATCTTCCAAACAGAAAATTAACTAAAAGAGAGTGGTCTTAAGTGACACACTAGATCAAATGGATGTAAGTAATATTTTCAGAGCATTTCATCCCAAAGCAGCAGGAAAATACATTCTTTTCAAGTGCACATGGAACAGGGTTTATGATAGACTACATGTTAGGACACGAAACAAGTTCAATAAATAAAGGAAGATTCTCATATCAAGCATCTCATATCAAGCATCTTCCCTGACCATAATGGCATGAAACCAGAAATCAGTCACAAGAAAATAACTGAAAAACACACAATGACATGGAGGCTAATTAACATGCTATTAAACAATAATTGGGTTAACAATGAAATCAAGGTAAAATTTATAAGATAACAAATGAAAATGAAAACACAACCCAAAATCTGTGGGACACGTGGAAAGCAGTCCAAGAGGGAAATTCATGGCAATAAAGGCTTATCTCAAGAAACAAGAAAAATGTCAAAACGACAATCTAGTTTTACATTTAAAGAAGCTAGAAGAACAGCAAACAACACCCTAAGTGAATAGAAGCAAACAAAAAACAATAACGATCAGAGCAGAAATAGAGTCTAAAAAAAATACGAAAGATCAAAGAAACCAAGAGCTGATTCTTTGAAAAGATAAACAAAATTGACTAACTGTTACCAAGATTCATAAAGAAAAACAGAGAGACAAGGCAAATAAATTAAATCAGAAATAAAAAAAGGAGAAATAACTGATGCCAAAGAAATACAAAATATTGTAAGAAAATATTACAAACAACTATATGCCAACAAATTGGACAATTTGGATGAAATGGATAAATTCTTAGAAACATACAATCTTGCAAAACTAAATTTAAAAAATCAGAAAATCAGAATAGACCAATTACAACCAATTTAATTAAAGCAGTAATCAAAACACTCCCAAAACACACACAAATGTCCTGGACCAGGCAGCTTCACAGATGAATTTTAACAAACATTCAAGAAAGAGCAAAAACCTGTCCTTCTGAAACTATTCCAAAAAATTCAAGAGGGAAGACTCCCAAACTCATTTTACAAGGCCAGCCCTATCTTAATTCCAAAACCAGATAAAGACCTTACAGAGATAGAAAGTTGTAGGTCAATATCTCTGATGAACATAGATGCTAAAATCTTCAACAAATTATTAGTAGACTGGGTCTTGCAATACTTTAAAAAGATCATAGACCATGATCAAATGGGTTTCACTATTCCAGGGATGCAAAGTAGGTATAATATCTGCAAATCAATAAATGTGATACACCACATAAACCAAATGAAAAATAAAAATCATATGATCATATCAATAAATGAAAAAAATGCATTTGATAAGATCTAGCACCCATTTATCATAAACACTATCAGCAAAGTGAGAATGGAGGGAACATACCTCAATGAAATAAAGTCCATATGTCACAAACCCACAAACAACATCATACTAATGGGCAAAGGCTGTTTACCTTAAGGTTAGGAACAAGACAAGGATGTCTGATTTTACCACTCTTGTTCAACACAGTACTGGAAGACCTAGCCACAACAATCAGACAAAAAGAAGAAATAAATGACACCCAAACTGGAAAGGAAAAAATTAAAACTGTCTTTATTTGCAGATGACATGATACTGTATATGGAGAAACCTAAAGATTCCACCAAAAAACTATTAGAACTGATAAATGAAGTCAGTAAAGTAGCAAAATACAGAATAAATATCCAGAAATCACTGCATTTTTGTACACCAATAATGAACTATAAGAAATGCAAACTAAGAAAACAATCCCATTTACAATTGTATCAAAAATAAAATAAAATATCTAGGAATAAATTTAACCAAGGGTATAAAAGACTTGTATTCAGAAAATTATAAAACACTGAAGAAACTGAAGAAGATACAAATAAGTGGGAGCATACTATGTTCATGAATACAAAGACTTAATATCACTAAAATGTCCATGCTACCCAAAGCAATCTATAGATTCAACGCAATTCTTATTAAGGTATTAATGGTGTATTTAACAGAACTAGAACAAATATTCCAAAAATTTATATAAACCAAAAAAGACCCCAAATAGCCACAAAACTCTTGAGAAAGAAGAACAATGATGGAGGTATTATGCTACCTGATATCAAACTATATTACAAGACCATAGTAATCAAAGCAGCATGGTGATGGCATAAAAACAGACATATAGATCAATGGAAGAGAATACAGAGCCCAGAAATAAACCCACACCTTTATGACCAATTAATATTTGACAGAAGAGGCAAGAATATATAGTCTATTCAATAAATGGTGTTGAGAAAATTGGAGAGATTCAAACAAAAAAAATGAAGCTAGACACCTTCTTACACCATACACAAGAATAAACTCAAAATGGATTAAAGACTTGCATGTTAGACTCAAATCCATACAAATCCTAGAAGAAAACATAGGCAGCAAAATCTTGGACTTTCCTTGCAGTGATATTTTTTCTGATTTATCCCCTTGGGCAAGGGAAACAAAAGAAAAAGTAAACAAATGGGTTTACATCAAACTAAAAAGTTTTTGCTCAGCAAAGAAAACCATCAACAAAATGAAAAGACAACCCAATGATACATCTGATAAGGGGTTAATACCCAAAATTTATACAGAACTTAAACCTCACAAAAAACAAACAAAAAAAGGCAATCCAATTTAAAAATGGGCAAAGGACCTGAACAGACACTTCTCCAAAGAGGACAAAGAAATGGTCAGTGGACATATGAAAAGATACTCAGTTTCACTAATTACAAGAAAAATGAGAGTTAAAGTCACAATGAGATATCATCTTATGCCTGTCAGAACGGCACCCTTGTGCATTTTTTGGTGGGAATGCAGATTGGTGCCACCACTGTAGAAAGCAGTATAAAGTTACCTCAAAAAATTAAAAACAGAAATACCTTATGACCCAGTGACTTCACTTTGGGAATTTATCTGAAGAAACATGAAACACTAATTCAAAAAAATATATACACTCCTGTGTTCCCTGCAGCATTATTTATAATAGTCAATATTTGGGAGCAGCCCAAGTGCCCATCAGTAGATGAGTAGATACAAAAGCCATGGTACCTTTATACAACGGAAGTTTACTCAGTTGTAAAAAAAAAGGAAATCTTACCCTTTGCGACAGCATGGATGGACCTGGAGAACATTATGTTAAGTGAAATAAGCCAGTCAGGGAAAGACAAATACCATATGATTTCACTCATATGTGGATGTAATGAACAAACTGAACTAACAAACAAAATAGAAACAAACTCATAGATACAGAGAACAGACTGACAACGTCAGAGGGGAGGGGGATTGGGGGGCTAGGTGAAAAAGATGAAGGGATTAAGAAAAGGAAAAAAAACTCATAGACACAGACAACAGTATGGTGATTATCAGAGGGGAAGATGTACGAGGGGTTGTTGAAGAAGGTAAAGGGGGAGTAAATGGTGATGGAAGGAGGGTTGACTTGGAGTCAGTTAACACACGATACGATATACAGATGATGGGTTATAGAATTGCACACCTAAAATCTGTATAATTTCATTAACCAATGTAACTCCAATAAAATAAAAATTTTGAAGGAAGTAACAAAAATCAAAAGTTAAAGAAACAAATGAAAGAAAAAATTTAAATAAATATAAATACTGGTGGTCTAAGGGAGTGCTGTTCAACAGGAATGTGAACCATATATGTAACAACATTTTTGAGTGGCAACAAAGTAAGAGAAATTAATTAAAAGAAAATAATTGCAATAATGTTTTCTTTAACCCAACTATCATTATTTCAACATATAATCAATGTAAAAAAATATATAAATATCTTACAGGCTATTTTTTGTAGTAAGTCCTTGAAATCTGCTGTACATTATCGTACACAAGAGTCGCACGCGGCTAATTGCTGCAATGAACTATCTAGGTCTACGGGATTATATCCCTCTGACCAGAAGAGGATAGAAGGCAGAAAAGAATATTCCAGTTTACATTTTTTTCCCAGATAAGATAAACAAGACTAAAGGACAGCTTTGGTTAAAGAAAGCCTGAAATAAATCCACCAGCCCTTACATGCTTCCTAGCCTGATTTAGATTAATGCCTTGCTTCGTGTCAGAATTTGATGTGATCCAAAGGTGGGGGAAATGCATCCATCTAAACACATAGCCTAACTCCCAGTGGAACTCCTGGGGAAGGTGGAGGGAATTTTCTCTCTCCAAAATCCTTCTGGACTGCGAGCACATGAGCACTGTTTTGACTAATATTTCTAACAATGTGAAGCACAGTTTTGAAAACAGCTTTCACAAACAAAACAAGGAAAAAAACACATTTAATTTTTAATTGCTTTATATAGGAACAAAAATTCATTAAAAAGTTTATTCATAAAGAAATCAATTCATAAAGAACCATTTTAGAAATATAAGCCTTCAGTGAAAAGTCCTTACATTCAGTTGCTTCTAAGTATCAATTTAATCAACAGCAGCAAAAGACATAGTTTTCTGAAAAAATTTAAGTCAATTTTTTCTTCAAAGGAAAAAGTACACAAAAGCCAAATGTGTAAAAATCAAAGCTCCTTTCTTTCCCCCACCCTCATGTAATAACCCAATGGATTTGCTATAGCTACACAGGGCGTTATTAGAAAAACACCCCCTAACAGCTCTGTCATTTAGCATAATATGGGTACAAAATTAAGTGAAGTATTTAAGGAAATGCAAAAGATCCGGGGGGCGGGTGGGGGGGACAGCCTTACATTTAAGAAACTTGAAATATATCTGTGAAGAGACAAAACTAAAAACAAATAAATAAATAAATTAGAGAACAATTACAGAAGATTGATGGTAAATGTACAAGTTGTTTAAAGAAGGGAGCTCTGGTCTCTTTAATCCTTAACCTTTAATGCAGACTGACTTTATAAGCAGACTAAGTAAGGATTAGCACATATATCATGGCCTGAGCAGCAAAGGGCCTGACCCCCGCCCCCATCCAATCATATCTCCTAAAAATCCTACTTTGGGGCTTTTATCTGTGTGGCTTATAGGTTCTAACTGAACATGAACTCGTGTGTGCAGACCCTGTGCGTACTAAAGACGAAGGAATGTTGCAGTACATTGGGGTCAGTATCAAATCACCCTTCACCCTGACGGCTCATATCACATGATCCAGAACAGGCATCCTGCCATGAATCCTCCTGACCTCAGAGCCCAGATGTAGGAATCAAGTCTTATGTATTCCAGGTCCTCCAACACTGGGGTCCTAAATTTTGAGCGTGCTCCATATAGACACATTCCCAAGACTCATCTCTCTCCCAACTCTCTCCAGAGCTTAGGAATCCCATACCTAAGCTCCAATAGCTGTGGCTCCAATCTCTGCTCTTTGAAAGTGCTTCTCCCTAACATTGCCACTTGCCTAAATCTACCTGGTGTTTTTCCAGGGTGTTAAGATGATCTAAGTATGGGATCTGGCCCATCAATGATAGGTGAAAGTGCTTTATGAGACCTGCCTTTCTACCCTGTTATTTTCTTTCTCCTTCACTGTTCGCCCCTCACAAAGATGATTTTTTAGAGGAAAGCCGCTCTCCACCAAGGAAATCCAGCTCCCATTCTTCCCTGCTGGACAGCACCTCCCCTATTCTTTATTGCCTATTGTTTGGAGCTCTCTTTCATTCTCTCTCCATTTCCATGGGCCTGTCCATTTTCTAGAAGTGCCCCTTCTCTGGTCTATTTTATTTTACTGCAAGCCCTCTCCCTGAAATCTCCCATAAAAATGCCTCCCTTGAAAGCTTATAGATTCTCCAGAGCTCCCTACTGAACGCATACATTCCTAGGAGAAAGAATTTCATTTTTTCTATCAGTTAATACCATAACTGACATCTACTAAAGGCAAAGCTAGTTGTAGGAATCGAATATGTTCTGGAAGAATTTCACATTAAACACCTTTAAGACACAGCATCTGGTACATAATACAGGGTATGATAAAGATTTAGGAATGATTGAGGGCGAGTGTTTGATAAATGACTAGTATACATGGCTCAGCATACTCTGACCCATGAAAGTTAGGGTTCACAGAAAACAAATTGATGAATTCAATAAATTCCAAGAATCTTTATAGTTTAGACATCGATATTAATTAAATCAAGCAATTTCAAATATCTTTATATAAGAAGATATAGATTTCAGTAATGATTTTTTAGTGTTTAAGAAAAAAAAATGTAATTGTCCAGTGATAACTTCTCTCCCTCCTCAGTTTTGTTTACTAGCGGGATGTGCAAATAGCTAACTGACAACTAGATCAAGTTACTGAGATTTAGTTATATGATTTAATCCTTACCCCCAAAATATCTTAAAAATAGTTGTGTTTTATGTCCTACTTTATGAAATGAGAAAGAAGAAATTCACTGCAAAAATTGCAATTATCTAACTCAACTTCAGTATCACTGTTAATTGTTAGGAAAGAATCCATTTTCACAAACTATACTGACACTTGCTGCCGATCAGAGATAAAACTTGTATGTAGAAAGGGTTTTTGAAGATCAAAGAATCATCATAATTTTCATCCTCCCAAGTTAGCCAGCTAATTGTTTCAGAAAAACCAGCAGAGGGAGCACCAACCATTGTTTTTTATATGGGCTCTTTAAAAACAAAAAGGACTGTCTTCCCCTTGTGGATTTTTAGACACTTTATCAAGATTGGCAAAACCTTTGTAAAGTAAAAATATTCTTTGTGACTGCTAAATTTTCTTTTTAACTATTTATATTAAATCAGTATTGAATCATTTTCTTCATTAATTAAGAAAGTAATACATGTTCGTTGTACAAAGTGAAACAAATTAGAAAAAAAGTTAAAAAGTTAATAATCTACTGCTTCCCCTAAGACTCTGTGTATTATAACAGACTGGTATGTATAAGTTCATAACTTTCTTAATAAAACAAGTTAAAACAATAACAATCATTCTTAATTTTTTTAATGTATATCCTCCATGTAGTTTTTTACTTGCCTGTTTTTTCTTAAAGGGGGTCATAATAAAAAAGCCTACTTATAGGTGGCAAAATAACATGAAACATCCATGAATATACAGTGGATTCAATAGGAAATATCAAATAAACACGTCATGCCATATAAAAACCATGTACATACAGAAGATCAAAAGCATATAACAGTAATGATATCACTGCCTGCCAAATGAAAAAACCTAAACACATATTAATGGTTGTGTCAACCTGGAAAAACAAACAAGCAAGCCAGAATATACACTTCCCATCTTAAAATGCCAAAAGGAATGCTATGTGAATTAATTTCTGGTTGGCAATTTATATTATTGATCTCTTCACAAAACAAAATATTTTTTAAAAAGTCAATAGCAATAAAACTCAACCAGTCAAGGTCTTTAAAATGTGAACTGTATTAACATACATTCTTCTAAATTCATAATATTTCACATACTCTCATTGTAGTGGACAAGCCACTCTCTCCTCAAAACTGCATAATTTAACTGAAGAAGAAAAAGAATGTAGCCATGGATGGCCAGGAGAGGCGCTCCATCCCATCCCACTGAGAGAATCCCTGAATTTCATTACAGATTCCTATTCTTAATCTCACCCCACCTCATTGCAAAGAGAGTTTTCTAAATGAGAGGTCTCAGGACCGACACCTATCTAACCAGCTGGTAGCTCTCTCTGATGGTTTATCTTTCTGAACCCAATAAACTGGCAGAAGCTTCCATAGTCCTGTTGCTCCCCATCTTCTCAACTCAAAGTGTCTTCCTTCTTCTCTCTCTGTATACCCACTTTGTACACAACCTGTTAGAGGTGTTCCCATCTCTGCCAGTTTCTGTGCACCTTGATCTGGTAGCATGTGGCTATGTAGGAAACATTGCAGGGGTAGATGGAAAAGGAGAAGGAGACAGAGAGAAAGAGGAAATGAGCAAAAGGAAAGGGTGAGGGAAAAACTGACCAGGGTAGAAGGGGAAACTCCCTATATATAGGATTACTGAGAGAATAATTCCTGGGAGTGGGGAGTAATTAGTCAGCTGCAGCTTCCTTTCCATCTCCCCAAAGTCTGAAATAGGTCATCCTTTCTGATTTCTTTTTCTTCTTGCTAAGGGCTTTAAGCATTAAAATACCTTTCAATAACCACACCTTCTTGATAAAATAAGAGAACACCACATAGTGATCCTCGTTTGATAGACGTGGAAAACCTAGGAATGGAGAGGTCAAAAGCCTGGCTCAAGGTCACAGGAAAGGCAGTTGCAAAGTTAGGATAAGACCCAGGGTTCTTGACTCCAGCCCTTTACCTTATCCACAAAGTCAACACAAGCAGTCTAGATGTGTTATCTCGCCCCCTTCTTTCTCAAAGGCTGAGTGACAAAGAGTGCTTAGTGTGATACTGAGTGTAAATGACAGCACAGGAAGTCCATTCTCAGGGCAAGCTGTGAGACTGGCAGCTGAACGGGAGGCCAGAAAGCAAGTCTGCACAGAGCACTTTCAGTCTACACTGGCTATCTCGCCCCTTCGGTGGCCAGAGTCCACAGGGCCAAGGGGAGGAGCTGTGAGGCTGCGTGAGGACACCAGCAGGTCCAAAGTCCACTTAACTCATCAATTCCTGATCATCTCTTAGCAGCACAAAAGCGTGCAACTTCATGAGAAAGATATCACTCCATAAGGAACTAGATATTCTACATTACTTTAAATATATTTATGTTTATATTCACTTATGAATTATCAAATCATTTATGAACCATATATAAAATTACTGTGCAAATTTTCAAAGAACACTGTTTTCTGACATGGTACTCACCTCAGATGTCAACTACTTGAAACATGTTAATACAGTTCTCAAGGAATTCCATCCAGTCACGTATTACATGTTTGAAGCTTAAATGCTGAAAGTAGTGTTACATCAAAACAAGTTCAGTATGAATATCAGCCATATACGGAAGAAACATTTCTATGAAAACCACACCTACTGCAGAATTCACAGTTGTACCAGCCAAGACGTGGAATCTATACAAAGCGAGTTAGTTCAGCTGTACAGCAAAAGATTGATTTATTTGTGCTATATTATGGCATTGTCGTGAACTGCAAATAAAAACGAAAACATGGAAAAAGAATAGAGATAGAAAAAAAGCTGACAGTGACCTAATTCTACAGCAAATACAATTTCATTATTATCTTTCTGTAAACATAACTTTCACTGCAAAAATTTTATTACAAATGGATCATCTCTTTAACAAAATGAATGAGAAAAATTATCATACCAACAATGTTTTAAATTTATAAAATAGTGACAAAGTTATCCTGTGAAAGAGATGTTTTACATAATGTTAATATAGAATCTTAACATTGACTGTGTAATTATATTTAAATGGATTGAATCAGACATAGTGCGTTAAAATCTAACAGATCCTCTAATACATTTGTTTTTTAATTCTAAATGTCCACAGGTTGTGAAAAAGTAATGTCTTAAGCTATATACTCTGAGATCATAAAATATTTTCACTTAGAATGGATTTCTGTTTGAATACCAGGCATGCGTTAAGAGAAACAGCAATCATCACAAAAGGAAATTGTCTTATATTATTTACTTGTATTTCTAATTATTGGTAAGGTCAATCAGAGGTTGGCAGATTTTTCCAGAATTTGGACTGCAAACAGGTTCAAGGAAGGAAAGATACACTCAAAGAAAAACACAAAGACAAGCACAAAGAGAGACACAAAGAGACAGAAAAAGTCCAAAATGTACTTGCTTAAAATACCAGACTACTTTAGTTGGGACATATGTACTGGCTTGGGGTTCCTAAGTCAACAACTTAAGAAAAACTGCCTTGTCATCAGAATTCCAAAATATATGGATCTCTTGAGAAACAGATACGTGAAGCTGTACATCTAAATCCAAACTCTCTGTGGAAGAAAACAGATTTTAGCGGCACCATAAACTGAGCGACTTGACCAATAAATTAGAAACAACACCAAAAATATCCTAAGAACGAGACACTAAACTCATTTTCCTTTCAAAAGTGGGGAGACAACAGATAAGAGCCACTCACTGCAGCAAACAGAATGCAAAAACGAAACGCCTAAATAAAAAGGACCGATGAAAGCATAACATTAAAAAGAGAAGTGTTTAGCTGTTAAATCATCCAAATTGCTTTGCCAAATTTTGACATGCTTGATTTCCTGTAGTAAAAATCTCTTTTTTTTTTTTGTCTTTGAAAAAAAAAAAAGTGAGGAAAAATAACCAGCTGTTCCTTGTATAGTTCAGGAAACAAGTTTGATTTATTACTTTAAGGTTATTTTTGAATAAGCTGCCTGTGGCAGCCAGAGTGCAAGAAAAGTCACTGAGGCCTGTCCACTTGAAGGGCTCAAACTGTTTCCTGAACAGTCCTTCTTCACTCCGCACCTCCGACGGCTATTACTGACAACGTGTGACTGGGGCCTTCCAGGATTTTAAAACAGCAGGGGTCCCGGCCAAACAATCGGGCTGTCAATTACCTTTTCCCCTGTTGTGAAAAAGGGGCCCAAGACAATGCAACTTCTCAGCAGGGAGTTGTGCAGCTCCGAGTACGTAACCCACGCTTGCACCGTTCAGCATTCAAAACCGGGTAAATGGTTGGTGCCGTCACTTTTGTCTGTATGTGTCACTTTAAACCAGAATTACTGTAAGGTAGATGTCCCCATGGAAGGATTTTTAAGTTCTTGAGAGGGTAAAATTGACTCTGTACATCGTTATCTCTGGCTTTGTGGGTTTTTTTTTTTTTCTTTCTAAAACCCAAACGGACACAAAGAGGGCCCCGCTCCCAGCCCCCTTCTGTAGGCTTGTCCTCCGGGAACGCCCAGCCCTCTCTACCTATATTGTGGCTTAAAAAACTTCCTGTGGGCATTGATGACTTGCTGTGAGGACTGTCCATCATCCCGCCCCTTTGTCCGGCAGTCACTTCCATTCCGAATTTGACTGACTGAGGAAGCCTGAGTTATTTGTAAAGAACAACAAGGCTTTTCATTCATAATTTTAGTAGGGGGACAGGGCGCTAATGACTGAGCTTGAATAACTAGGCAATGTGGTATTCAAGGCAGGATGAAGCCCAGCAGCTGCCAAAGGAGGGAAGAGGAGGGTGTAGGTGAAAAGTGCTGGGGGAAAAGCCAAACAATGATATGAGGATCACACATGTATACAAATACAGTTTTTAAAAGGTGAGACAATCAAAAAGATGGAAACAGAAAAGAGGGCAGGGAAAGTCTAACAGGATTTCATTAGCTTTGGGGTCAAGTTACATGGCAGAGTTTACAGAATCCGAAACCCATAAAGTGTCTACAGAGGAAGTGATCTTTTCTTCCACTGCTAGTTCTCCTACAAAAACAAAAAAGTTAAAAAAAAAAAAAAGGTAAAACTGGTTTTCACTCTCTTTTGCTACCTTTCATATGTTCAGACAAAGAGAGTTTGTTTTCCAGGGTACTCAGCTTAACAATCAAGTCTGGGTTCCAAAGAGCTTACTTTGGGGGTCTATAGGCAATTTTATGTGCATGCAGCATAAACACAATATATAATAATTTTACATACTTCCTGCATCCAAGAAGAATGTGTAAAAAATGTACATTTCTGGTTGAATTTAACTGTATAGCAACATACTATAAGATTTGTTTTTCTTGCTAAATTAATAAAAATTGTGCTTTGGAGTTTTTAATTAGGAAATTACATATTGAAATTTTTAATGCATGATTTTACACAGATTTATAAAAAATAATCCAAAATAATATTGCTGCACATTTTTTATCTATGGTAAATTAGCAGAAGGATAAAACTGCTTTTTTTCAAAACAGATTCCATAAGTGAAGAATGTCTTGATCATTATCGGAAGATTTTTACTATGTCTATTGTTAAAGCAAGTCAAATAAAGGTTAAATTGAACTATAACAAATGCTGATTTATGTAGAGTTAGGCAAAAATAAATTGTCAGCCAATGGGGCTCTTTAGCTCTATCTTGATTGAATCAATTAGGATTATTGGTCTTCAGAAGCACTTAAGGGTACTGAGGCCCAAGGTCAAAGTTCAGACCCTAGCTGGGTATTCACTTAGCTCCATTTTCCTGGGTCATAAACTGACACCACAAACCGGGGAGCTAACCACAACTACTATTCAGTTAAAATCCCTTAAGCATTTCTGCCTGGCAATCATTCTGTTCTGAGCAGGGAGGAAACTGAGGCATGGAGACAATTCAGTTCTTTCCATCTATTTCCACCCTAGCATCACTGGAGGCAAAGGACAGAGAAGATATTCCTGGAGCGTTCCAAAAGGAACCTGAAAGTCTCAAGGGAATTTCTTCTCCTTCGCTGTTATTGTTGTTGTTGGCTTGTGTTTTAAGAATGTAAGTGGATTAAAATAGTTAAGTGGACCATGTGGCTTACCTTGTGGCTTCCTGTGCCCCCCAGTATATCTCCGCATATTCTTAGGTTCCCCCCCCCCCGCCAGCTTTACTGAGGTGATGATTTGATGTATGTATACATTTTGAAATGATTTCCAAAACAACTTAATTAACACATCCATCACCTCGCATAGTTCCTTGTGTGTGTGTGTGTGCGTGTGTGGAAGAGCACCAAGATCTACTCTTTTAGCAAATTTCAAGTATAAGATATGTTATTATTAACTGTAGTCCCCATGCAGTACATAAGATTCTTGGAATTTATTCATCCTATAACTGAAAGTTTGTATCCTTTGACCAAACTCTTCCCATTTCCCGTACCCCTTAGCCTCTGGCAGCTACCATTCTACTCTCTGTTCTAGAAATTTAAATACTTAGGTTTTCGAGAATAGTATTATATAACTTGGCCCAAGACTTAGAATAAATGATTGGATGAGAGTTCAATCACATCCTGGTGAGTCTAGATTCAAAAGCACGTGAGGACCACTATGGTCTTCCATCTCCCAGCCCTTGGGGCCCAAAGTTCAGGCCCCAGTTCCATGAATAACAAACAGATGCCATGATCGGCCAGGCCAAAGCCCTGGCCAAACCATGAAGTAAGTGTCTGTGGTTTTGCCTCCCAGACTTCCCTTTCAACAGCATTTATCCTCTCACGTGGAGGTAAATGTTAATAACTGGTTCTCTGGAGTGCAAAAAATCCTTGATTTCAGGATTTGGTGATTTCTGTGTTGTAAATAAACTCACCATGGCTGGTTCTCAAGTGTAATAATATTAATAAATGTGGAGATGAAACAAGCTATCCATAACCAGTTCGTTCAAACAAGAGACTCTTGTCATATCTTCATTTATCCATATTTTGTTTGGTGTCTACTCGATTTTTTGTTCTTGTTCTCAGTGAGCTATGAATCTCTTATGTTTTCATTATAATAATGTAATAATTTTCATTTATTGAAGATTATTACAAATCAGACCTCCTCTAAAGCTCAACATGTATCACACTGATGCTCAGACAAGGAAATACTTTTATCTCCACCTATGGGTGAGGAAACTATAGCAGCTGGAGAATAAAGAATTCACTTCTGGGAATATGTCCGAAGAAATCCAAAACACTAATTCAAAAGAACGTAGCACCCCTATGTTCACTGCAGCGTTATTTACAATCACCAAGATATGGAAGCAGTCAAAGTGTCCACCAGTAGATTAGTGGATAAAACAACTTTAGGCCATTTACACAATGGAATACTGCTCGGCTGTAAAAAGGAAAAAAATTTTACCCTTTGCAACAGCATGGGTGGACCTGGAGAACATTATGCTAAATGGAATAAGCCAGTCAGAGAAAGACGAGTACCATATGATTTCACTCATATGTGGAATCTAATGAACAAACTAAACTAACAAGCAAAATAGAGACAGACTCATGGGTAGACCGCAGGATGACAATTATTGCAAGGGTGGGGGGCGGTTATGGGGTGGAAGGATCGAGCAAAATGGCAAAAGAGCCCATGGACATGGACAACAGTGTGGTGATCGCAAGGGGTTAAGTGCTAAAGGAAAAAATACAATATTTTTTTTAAAGTTTATATAAGGCCCCCACTCAGATCAGCGTAAATCAGACTCCATGTGAAGGATCACATCATCTGATTTTTCTAATCTTCCCTGTAATTCTAATGTGCAGCCAGGGTTTAAGAACCAGTGATCTAGAAAACAAAGCAGGAATACTTGCTATTTGAAAAAATATAGGATAACTTTCTAATTGAATGTGCCTAACTACACTATAGATCTTGGATAAAGCTCAATTCACATTTCTGTTCTGTTGTACAGACACACACACCAGATGTGAAAAACCTCGGTAGAGGTGAATAAAGTGAAAACGCTGACAGTCTTCAGGATGTGATACAGTTTTTCTAAACAATATTCTGAATACAAATGTCTCAATAAGTAAGGTAGCAGAACTTGAAGCAACTATCTAGCTTTAATCTCAAATATTCAATATCATTATTGACTTATTTTGCTTAATTTGGGGTCATGAGATAAAATGTAATCTGAGAGATATTATACTTATTTTAAAACTATTTGTTATTTATCTGAAATGCAAGTGTATTTCTATTTGTTGAATCTGGCAACCCTAGCTTAATCTGGGGATAGAAGTTTCGTGCCTTGAATCAAAACTCAAGTGTTATCTCCCTTTATTACTTCTCACCATCCAAACTTCTCCAGAATCCACATTATTGATGTGATGATTGTGCCAATAAACAACATGCCTTTACTATTTATTTACTGAATTAATTTCAAGTCATTCTGCTCTTAATATTAAATTATAGAGACTTCCAGTCAAGATGGTGGCATAGGTAAACATGGATTGCCTCCTCACACAACCACATCAAAGTTACGACTAAACTAAACTATAGAATAATCACCAGAACCATCAGAAATTGAGCTGAATGGAAGTCCCACAACTATGGTATTAAAGAAGAAACCACATCAAGACTGGAAGGAGAAGCAGAAATGCGGAACGGGTTGGTCCCAAACCCAGGTATGGTGGATAAAAATCAGGAGGGATATCTCAGGAGCAAGGGGCCCAAGCCTCACACCAAGCCCCCCAGACCAGGTTTCCAGTGCCAGGAAGATAAATTTGCATAACTTCTGGCTGTAAAATCCAGCAGGGATTGAGTCTGTGGGAGACATAAATTTCTGGATCCAAGGCAGTTCCTCTTAAATGGCCCGTGCACACGCTCACTTGAACTCACTCCCTCTGAGCTCCAGCACTGGGGCAGCGGGTTGAAAGACATACAGGGAGGAACTGAATTGTCCCGCATCAAGGCGAGAGCTGGGAGCAGCTTTCTCCCAGACAGAAGTGCTGGCAGGGGCCATTGATCTTTTCCTGAGCCCTCCCCTTACAGAGGCACAGAGCCAGCAGGCAGGTACCATATCTGAGACTCCATCAACCTGGTTCATACTGTTTGTCTCACCCTGGTGATTCCCTGAGGCCCTGCCCCACCCACATTCTGGGCCTTCCCAAGCTGTTTATGATGGCTTTTCCATAAGAATGGCTTGCCTTGGCCCATGCTCCAGATTTTCCTAAATTCTCTCAACAAACAGCATCTGGCTTCAGCCAGCCCCATAACTCTCACTAAGTTGGCCCAGGCCTGGCAGTAGCAACAGCTGGCCTTGGTTTACACCTGAGTTTCACCTGGGCCCCTCCAAGACCAGCACAAGATGCAGCCATCTGCAGATCACTTTGTAGTTTATGCTGTATGACCCTGGACAGAACAGAAGAGGTGGCTGACCTTGGATGTACCAACAGCAATCAAGGCTCAAGTACAACAGGAGGGGATACACAGCCACCATACAGTGGGTACACCGTGATTACCCAGCTTGGTTAATAGGGGAGGCTGAGCAACTGGACCCAACAGGACACATTAGGCCCCTCTACCAAGCCAGGAAGATGTAGCAGCTCTACCTAATACACAGAAACAAACACAGGGATTCTGCCAAAATGAGGATACAAAGAAACATGGCCCAAATGAAAGAACAGGACAAAACTCCAGAAAAAGAACTAAAAACGGCGTGGGGATTGCCTGAGGGGAATGAGGGGAGCTTGGTGGAGGAGGGCAAAGGGGGAAAATTGGAACAACTATAATAGCATAAACCATAAAATATAATTTAATAAATAAATAAATTATAAATTGACTACAATGTCAATATCTTCATAAACTGAATGCCAGGAAGTTCTTTTAAGCTAGTCAACCCAGCCAGAAACCATAAATGGAAAGACCGATAGACATGCATTTACATACAAATTGGAAACTGTCTCTATGACAGAAGACAAAACAAAAACAAAAGAAAATACTAAAAGTAAGTTTGAAAGATAAATGGAAAATGAGGTGGGGTATTTGCATTTTAAAATTAAAAAGACCAAAATCAACAAAAAACATGCATCCCAATTTAAAAAGACAAATGATATGAGATTGAATTCACGGGAAAAAATGCAAATGTCAAGTAAATATAAGAAAATATGCAGAACTTCAGAAGTAACCAAAGAAATCAGAATGAAATGAGATGTCATGATTCACTCATCACATAACAGATTAAAATTTTTGACAAAAATCACTATTGGTGAGAGTTTCAGTAAAACAGTCCCTCTCCTAAACCAGGAATAGAAATGTATGCTGGAATAATATTTTAGTGAGCTTATTAGCAATGTAATTGAAATTTTAAGAGGCACAAATTTGCCTCAAATTCTATTTCTTTGAGTGTATCCACTGGGAAGAGTATTCCACTGTTTGTGAGGCACAGTCTTCCCCTAGTCCATGAGGGTTACCCAGAGGCTACCTCAGACGCTACTAATCCATGAACTGTTTGCCCCTGAATTAAGGACATCAAACCCACTGCTGAATTGCCTTGGCTTTGTCATTGACATAGCCTACAAAGGTAAGACAAACGCGCAAAAGCACGTGAAGAAGAAGGCTGATCAGCATTATTTATTCCAGCAAATCAACCTGTCCTATGGCCAGAAATGAAAGCTCTTTAAAATAAATACCACCACATATTCACCATAATGGTATTTTTACTTCTCTAAAAATTTCTGAATTGTTTGATTTTTTTTCTTACAGTAAATAAGCATGCAGTTCAGAAAAAAATAAAAGTAACCCATTTGTCATTTCAGAGGCAGTGATAGCATAAAAAGTCAGTTAGCTATAGATAATTCTGGAATATAAAGTACTCAATATAAATTAATAAAAGCTGGTCATCGAAATACACTAGAGATTTTTGGTCAAACCCCTACTCTATTGTTGAATGCATGCTAAATCACAGCTGATTCGATTTGTAATGCCTTCCGAGCTATAATGTTAATCATCACCATATGGAAGATGCCTTTTGCTCCTCTGGTACACACCACGGGCCTAGGATATTTGGTATTACTTTAGATTACAGAAGTATCGTGATCCCCTAATAATTTGGAAAGTGGTAAAGAAGGTAGAGCATGAAAACAACTTATTTTAACAATTGCATGGAATTACTGGGAAAAGGATGCCAAGTATGTGAACATAATCATTTGTCTATTGTCTCAAACTCTGGTCCTGCCTGAGGTTGAAATACCCATGCAATGTCTTGAATATACTTGCAAGATTCTTTAGTGAAATTCAGATTCAGTATTTTGGCTTCTGTCTAGAATTGTCTTAGCTGAATGCCATTACAAAATTCAAGTACTATAAATATCAGAATCTTTTGCACCCATACCCTCGGTATATATTCAGAGAATTTTAGTTTCTTAATAAACCACTTAAAATTTGTATTGCTAAACTGAGAGGATGACAGATCTGTAAACTGGGGCCCAAAGAATTCAAACGGCTTCTCAGAGGCTACCCTCCTTAACTCCACTGGGCCACCAACCCCCAAGCACCAAGAGCATCCAATTTGAACTGCCCTACCGGATTCCCTCCGATGGCTCTCCAGTGTTTTCGAGGCTATTTGCGTCATCTCCGCATTTAGGCAGTCCGCTCCTTGCGGTCAGAAACTAGCTAGTTCTCATCTGTGGCCCACTGGGCGAAGTGGTAGAGCCAAAGCTCCCAGGCCGAGGCCAAGGAGACAAGACTCTTGCCCCTATTAAGTCCACACCATATGATATTAAATAAGTGAGAGTCCTTGATATGTATACCACCCCCCCCACACACACACCCCAAATGCTGGAGCTTAGGGCTTGTTAACACACTGTGAGACTCTAAATCTAGGAATTCTGTCTGAATATCATCATTCTGAGTCACGTGCAAATTCACCTTTACACAACCGTAAGAACCTAAAGAATGCAGAACAACAAACTATAGCAGTCGATTATACAACAAATGTCTCTGCCACAGACCGTCTGATGTAAGGGAATACACGTCCTCCTCCTAACAGGAAACGGAGCTCAACACCATTGCAGATACTAGTTTCCATCCCCGCAAATGGGGTTAAATTCAGTGCTGGATAAAAGCCCACACGTGGAAGCCACTGTCAAGGAAGAAGAAACTCAGGTTTCTTAAGCTTCCAGATTTCTTGAACAGGCAATTCAGTGAGTAGGCATTCCGGTCAGAAACAAACACATCAGCCAAATAGGCCGGTCCCTTTTTCCCTAAAGTGCCCTACCTACTTTAAGAAGGTTACATATGAAAACAAAAATCAATGCAAGGTTAAGATTTCTTTAGAAATACTGACTATTAATAACTGAAAATAGCTAATAACAATCATTAAAACATGTTCTAAATCTCAATTTTATTGCTACACAAACAACAAGGTATATAAAATAAAATAAAAATTATGCTTCCTAATTTTATATTTTTTAAAGATTTTTTAAGAAATCTGATTCTAGAGAGAGGGGAAGAGAGCTAGAATGACAGGGAGGGAAATATTGACGTGAGAAAGAAACACTGATCAGTTGCCTCCTGCACACAACTTGGCTGGGGACGGAGCCCGCAACCCAGGCATGTGCCCTGACTGAAAACAAACCCACGACCCCTTGGCCTACAGTATGACTCCCAACCAACTGACCCACGCCGGCCAGGGCTTTGCTTACTAATTTTTAGAAGTTTTTGAAAATATGGAGGTAAAATAGCTAATTTTACCAAATAAACTACTAAACAAAATTTAATTGAAATTATCAGTTTCTTATTGAGAGCTTCTCATATGCTAGGCTTTGTATCCATTTTATATCGCCTAATCCTCACAGCAACCTTTTTACAGATGGGAACTATGGTTAATTATTTCATTCATTCATTCATTCATCCTATTTAAAAATAATGCTTGGGTTCCTTAAATGTGCCAGATGCTTCGGTGCCAGGGATAAAATGGCAGGCAAAATCTGACTGGGATTCCAGACCTCACGGAGCTTAGAATACAGTGAACGAGACAGTTATGAATCAAACGATTGCTTAATTTTGTAGTGGAAAAGGTCAGGGGAGGAAAAAGAGAGATTTGATCTAGTCACAGAAGTCAGAAAAAGCTTTCCTGAGAAAATAACAACAGAGATTTGAAAGATAAGTAGACATTAATATGTCAAAGGGCCAGAAAAGGCAAGACGCGTGGGGGCGGGGAATAGTATATACATACGAAGTCCCTGTGGCGGGAAAAAGTTACCTTTGAGCAACCGGAAGGTAGCAGTCACCGCTTCAGGGCAGAAAGCCGGGGAATGTGGCGTGACAAGAAGGTGAGAAGAAAATGGTGCTGGCTCTAGGACCTTGAAGCTGGGATAAGAACTTGAATTTGTATCCTAGGAATAATCAGAAGCCAGGGCTGCTTACAAGCTTCAGGTTTGCCCAGTGTGGCTTAGGCTTCAGAACCTATTAGGATATTTAAGTGTAAAAGCTTCAGTGTCATTTTCTTTTACAGGTTACCATTAAAAAACATAACGAATGATAATTCTGAAGGTCCGATGTCTACTTTACGAGTGTATAATGTTAACGTACTTTAGGGTACGTTTCGAGTCTGTCTCTGCACCATTAAACCAGGGCGGGAAGAGCATTTCTCAAGGCCACACAGACATTTTCACAAAGAACATGAAAAGCAAAAGGATTCACAATGTGGTGGCTTTCTTGCAGCTATTTTTAAAATGCATTTTTGAAAGTGAGCACAGTGCTAACTTCTTAATTTGAAATCACAGATTAATACTTAATTTTAATTAATATAGTCCTATATTTGCCAAGTGTACTTTTCAAAGTGAGAAATTTGTAAGCGTTTACTTTTACCTGTATTCTCTGGCCACCCTCCGTCAGTCTGTCTGATGATTTCTTGGTCTTATAGTTCAAGAACAGGTGCTCCTTACAGGCTTTCTTTCTATTACACAAAAATTCCATAAAGACTAATTTTTTTGTAACCACTATGCTGTACACCTAAACCTAATACAAAATAATATTGAATGTAAACTGTAATTGAAAAGTAAAAAAAAAAAACAATTTTTTTTAAAGATTTCTTTTTTAACTTTATATTATTTTAATATAGGCTATTTAGAGTAAATATCATGGCCTTAACAAGCTTGTTTCAGTCACTTCCTGATAATTATGCAAAACACAACGATAATTTCCAGGCTAGTGGAATGACTCTTCAATTCTGTCATTAAAAAATTCAAAATCTTTTAATTTGCTGTTACAAAATTAAGATGTGAAATATTTACTCGTTTTAATTACTAATTTCATTAATTGGAAAGGACTTATTGAGTACCTAACGTTTACATAAATTGGAGTAGTTCCTTTTTTAAGCGTGAGATGGTAAAGAATCTGTTCCCACTCCAGGACCCTAACAAAGAAGTCCAAAGCAGGTCTGATACATACTCTCCGATCCTTGGAAGAGTCCATCTTTTTAAAGAGTCACACCCAACACTGAGTATGTATAGAAAAGCTATCTTATGTAACCTCACAATATTCTGAAATGATTCACAATTTACTGTAACTTCAAAACACTTCCTGTCCAAAGTCTGCATACACTTATTTCATTTCCCAAATTGAACATTTTTAGTGTTCAATTGATTTGGGGCTGGCTGGCATCCTTGATATTATTGTGGCATCTGGACCATAAGAATGGCTTTAGTGGAATCTGTTTGATTACATCTGCCTTAGAGAACGGGTTGAACTTCCTATGCCCTTTTAATCAAGTGTCCACATAATGGGAAGTATAAAACCAAAACTCTTCCTATTTATTCAGAGGCTAAAGTCTCCCCATTGCTGCAAAACTTGGTCAGCAATATCCAAATTCTCATTTCAAGTTATGATTTTCACCTATATGGAGCTTTAGCATCTGGGTTAAAAAGACTATCGAACAAAAGGGATTAAATGTCTAAAACAAACAGAAAAACAAATCTAGGGCTATTGTAGGAGGGGTGGCGGGGGGTGGGTTGCAAAGCAACAATACAGTTTTCGCTGATTAAACTTTCTCGGCCTACATCAGTCCCACAAAGGAAGAAGTTTGACCTTCAGTCAAGGGACAAATACCTCATGTATTGGAAATAGAATGTGAAAAATCATGTTGGCTAGCACAGAAATACTGTTTTGCCTTGTTAAAGAACTTTAGTTTACAACTCATTTTGCATAAATTGCAGTAATAATATGCATAGATCTAGCAGGGAGATTGATTCACCAATAGAAACCATCAGGTTGAATATAAGATCTCGGAAAAAGACCAGGCCCACAGGAATCTCCAGTTCAAGGTTACCACATCAAGACTCCTCCTAACCTGGGATAACTCCAGATCTTTCTCCCAGTTTAGCTAGGAATAGAGGACATCACCGAAGAGGGTTAGATGCAGAGATAAATTGTTACCAGTTCTCCAAGCTACCTAGATCAGAACTCATGATTTATTTTCAATTCCTTTGCATCTTTAAGTGCAGCCACTCTCAATTCCCTTCTAGAGGCAATATTAATAGAACTTGGAAAATCAAAGCAATTCAAAAAGTGAAATGACTAGCCATAAGACCAAATCAAAAGTCCATTATTGCAGAGCCCTTTAATTGAGGGAGGTCCGTCCCAGGGGAGTCCCTGTATAAATGAAGTCTATCATTGCAATTGGGATGTGAGGAGAAATAATGGTTGAAAGGCGTAAATTATTATTCTTGGAAGCAATATATGCTGGTGTGTCCTGGGCCAGTTTTAACTGTGAATACATAAATAAATTGCCTTGATTGTAAATCTAATAAAATAACCAAGTAATCAATAGCTGTTAATTCTCCTTTGTCTCGAGAATGCATCACATCACTGCAAGATTTCTCTTTGGTTATCAAAACTGAGTCTGGCCCTGACAGGTGTGGCTCAGTGGGTCAGGTGTCATCCCACAAACTGAAAGGCTGCCAGTTCCATTCCAGGTCAGGGGATTAGGCCTGGGTTACCCACCAGGCCCCTGGTTGGGGTGTATGAGAGGCAACCGATTGATGTTTCTCTCCCTCTTTCTTCCACCTTTCTCCTGTCTCTAAATACATACATACATAAAATCTTTAAAAAAAAACAAAAAACCCGGGTCTGAACCCAGTAAGGACAAGTGGCTCAGTCAATATCACAAAGAAACTAGAGCTAGCCCTGTTTAAAGCTACATTCACTCATTACTACGCACAAATCAGAAGCTTAGATGAGTAAGTGCAACCTTGAAAATATCTGATTTAACTTGGCTTGCATACCTACTGATAAAAAAAAATGTATATATTGTCCACATTGATGCTTTCTACCAAAGATCAAAATAGGCAAAATTTACATAGGTTTATACACTGCCTCATTTTAAAAAAGAATTGAGAATAATTATATTTCTAAAATGAAATAAATCCAAGTAAATGAATATAAAAAATAAAATGAAGGAAGAGATGAGATCCCAAATGTATGTATGATACACAGTCCCGTTCAGCTGTTAGGACTAAGAAAGCATGTTACCTGGTGGGTCCCCCAGAATTTGAAGGTAAGTACTGGTGCAGCACGAGTTTCCATGGATTCAGTGTTTTTCAACATTGGGCAAATACCAACACAGGCATCAGGGTTACCTCTCTAGAATTCCATAACATGTTTGAAAATGGATTTCATTGTAAAGTTTTAAATAACATTCTTCCATAATCCTGAAGAATCTTCCAAAATTAATCCCAGTCATAATTTTGAAATGCAACATGAGAATCAATCTGGGAACACATTACAAGAGCTGCACCAAACACTTCATTGTGTGTACACGCACATACGTTCACATAAACAGAATTCCTCTTAGGGATTATAACACCCTAAGTAAACTTCGAAGGCACAATATACTGCTTTATACACCACGTCTGAAAAATAATAATTGCTCTAAATAAAATAAATAGTAAGGAGTAAATTAGAAAGAATCCAACAGATTCCTGTTTTTACCTCGTGCTTAAATTATAGGTTAAATGTTTTCCCAGCCAGCAAGCTGGAGGCTGTGGGGGAGGAAGAGAGCTAGATTACATGGGATTCCTTCTAGCTCATGAAAGATAAATATAAATTCCTAGCTTCTTCCCTATTGACTCAATAAAAATATTGGTGCTCTAAGCAGCCGGAAGCTCCTCTTTTAAATTCCATTTTATGCTTCGATCGAGAATAACGTCTCTTCCCAGAGTTCCTGCTGCGCTGGAGAATTCATGCTGGAGAATAGCATGGGCACAAGTGTGTCCTAAGAGCAGCCATCGGGGGCAGACGTTTGAAGACGAGAAGAGAAAGCTTTCCTTTCACCTGTTCTGCCGGAGACTTGCTGCCTGAGTAAGAACAACGCGTTCCCGACCAGCCTTGCACAACCTGGCTTGGACCAGCTCCCTCACCCTGGTAAAGAGCAGGAGTTCTACTGAAACTAGGTACCTCATTTCTCATCCCAAACGGAATGTGTAGGAGGAGATGGTAGGAAAAGCTACCTTCTGTGGCATTTATGTTATAAATGAGTGTGGGTTTTGCTTGTGGGTTTTTTGTTCTTTTGTTTTTGTGTTTTTGTTTTTTTTTCCATTTTGAACCAGCCGGCCTAATGCACATTTCGTGAGTAAAAGCAACCACGCTGGCCCTCGTGCAGTACTGGAAAAGAAAGCAACCCCAGCCCCGCGCCGGGTGGGCGCCCTCTGGTGGTCGGACGCGCTATAAGCGCGGCGGCGCCTGCGTTCACCCGGAGGCTCTAAGAACTCAGGCGTCGGGCAAGCGGCCCGCGTGGGGAAGAGGGGCGCGCAGTTACGTGCCTGCAGACCCCGGGAAGCGGCGGAGCCAGCTCGCGTAGCCTCATCCACTCTCACCCAAGGGGTGGGAGGACGTGGGCCAGCACCCGGAAATAACGCATGCCACTTCCCCTGCCATCTGTAGTTCCAAACCCCGGGTGAGGGGGGAGAGCCGTAGAGAAACATGGAGAAGGGAGGGCGAGAACGCGGCGCAGCTGGGAGCGTGCCCGGGACATTCTAGAGCGAGAGCTCGGGATAAGGCAGCGATTGCCAGGGTAGCTGCAAACGGATGTGGACTGGAGCTGGACCCGGACCCGGGGAACCGAGCACCACGTTTCCTTAGCACTCTGACCTCGCAGGTGCTATTCAGGAGTACTAACTGTACTTCTCTGTAAAGTAGAAACATTCTGTGAATCACTTGGATCCAATATTAGGAGTGTGCGGGGGGCGGGAGGTGTTAATTTCTCACTGGTGCTCTCACGTGCATGCGTGTTTCTTACTAACTGAAGGGCCGTTAGAGCAGTGCATATGTATGCATGTCTGTCTTTACATTTATATTTTTAAGTAGGAAAAATACAGTCCTTATTGTCAAAGTGGACAATAGGTTCTTACTGAGAAATGTTCTAAGTGGGAGGGAGACTAGGAAATGAAGGGTGACTCTTCTGGGTAAGTGGAAGAGGAAATCTGCAGTGAGCCCCCCTCCCATTTCAGAAGCCCGTGATGTGTCCCTTAGTAATCGTGTATGTGTGTATCACTGAATTAATTTTCTAAAGGCTTGGACTGTAGAATTTCCTTAAGCTGTTGTGTCAAACGAAACAGTAAAAAAGATCTTCAGAAAGCCTCCATCTATGAAGCTAACTACCCTTTTAAAAATAAAATCTAATATGAAATCGAAAAACTTAAAATCGACACAATTAAAAGCAAATCCTGGCCAGAGCAGAAGGTACTTGAAACCCGAATCTGCATTCCGTTCCCCTAGTCCACGGCTCTGAGGTGGGGGAGGCAGTTTGTGCTGGTGCCTGGTGTATAATCGGGTTAATCCAGTAGACAAAGAATAAACCAATAGCCCTCCCACCTCACTTCCCGCTCCCCCTCCCCTCCCCCTTCTTCTCTCCCCGTCGCCCCCTCGAGGGGGATCAGAAAAGGGGAGAGGTGGGCTTGAAATGGATTCCGAATAAAGTCTTAAAACCTGCAACTTGTTTTAAATGCTAACACTGCATGGATCGGATTAGTTTTAAATGTTCATTCCCTTTTCCTAGTGGCGGGGAGAAAGTTCCATAAATCAGCCCGAGCCTATGGCGCGTCCTCATGGCCTCTGGGGAAATCTTAAGGTCAGTGTTTCCTTGAAACTAGATAAACTGACCCCGCCGTGCCCAGCCGGGCCCCGCGGGCGCCCCGCGTGACGGCGCCCGGGCTGCAGGACCGGCCTGGGGACGCGCAGGGCGGCGCGGTTGCCCTTTTGAAAGCCTCCTGCGGCTCGGAGCGCTGGCGGGCGCTGGAGTGTGAGTGAATGTAGCCCTGCGGAGCCAATGAGCTGGGACCGGATGCGATATATCCTCTGGGACAACAACTGCTCTGTTCCGCCTCGGATCCACATGACGCCACTTACTGCTGCCGCGGCCGCCGCAGAGCTCCCTGCCTCCTCCGGAAAGGCGAGGGCGCAGGCCAACCACGAGCCCCCCCCACGGGGCCCCAGACCCTCCTCCTCCTCCTCCTCCTCCTCCTCCACCTCCTCCTCCACCTCCTCCTTCTCCTCTCCTCCGCCGCACCCACCGCCCCCGCCTCGGCCTCGCCGCCGCGCCTCCACAACGCCCAGTCTGCACAACCGAGAGCTGCGCGCAGCAGCGCGAGCGGAGGAGAGGGGCCGGCGGAGCGCGCAGCGCCCAGGCCCCCGCGCCCGCCCGGCCCGCGGCCCCGCGCCGCCTCCGCTCCGATGCAGTGGCAGCCTCACGACTTGGCCATCTGGCTTTAGTTTCTCTGTAAGGCCGTTTTCTTTTCTCATTCGCTAATCTGCCAGGAAGAGAGACTCGCCGTTGGCGCTTCGGCCTCCAGTTCATTGAGAAAAAAGAGGAAATACTCCGCGTGCGCTTCTGGAAAGGGGGGTCGCCTACGGCCCCGAACCCCGGGGTGTTCATCGGCTAGAGACTTGGTTCCGGATTTTCCTCTCCTTTTTAACTCCTGCCGATTGCTCGGAAGTTGGACTTAAGCAGAGTTTGGAAAGAAGGGGGAAAAAGTTTGCATCGGGGCTGGAATTATTTGCACAACGCAGGAAGAAGAGAATCCAACGGAGAGGGGTTGGTGCAAAGCCGCGATCACGGTGAGGCGCGTTCGGCTCTTCCCCTCCTGGCGCCGTGGCCGGCGTGTTGTGGGCAACATGGAGTAGGTGCAGCCAGACCGAAAGTGGGGTCTCTCTCCTTGGGCCTTCTGTTCTCTAATTCCCAGGTTCCCCGCGGGATTCCAGAGAGTTGCCCATGGTCTGCCTTGCCAGCAGCTCGGCCTGCCTGGGCGGGAGCTGCAGTGCGCGCCTGGTGGAGTGTCCTCGACCCTACGATCCCAAGCGCCCGCGCTCTGGGGGGTTGGGGTGGCGGACGGCTCACCGAGAGTCGGCTCCCAGCCCCGCATTGGCCCCAAATTCGGAACTGAGAGCGGGAGAAAACAGTTCGTTTTCCTGGTCTCCGTTGCAGGCGCCCGCGTTTCTAACCTGTTCCCCTCCCGGGAAGGCGAGTCCTGGGAGAGGCTGTCCCCAGGCAGGGGTGCCGGCGGGACCGAGGGCGCGCGAGTCGCTCGCCTCACGGGGGCAGCGAGAACCCGCGAGTGAAAAAAAGACAGGGGGCTGGGTGGAGGGAGCCCCCCGCTTCTGTTCCGTGTGGACCGAGAGCCCGGTGCGGGTGGGTGCGTCGCCCTGCCTGGCTCCGGGTCTCTGCGGTTCGGAAGTGCAGCTTTCTCATTTTTCCGTTCTCCGTGGTCGGCCTGGGTCGCGCTTTTTTTATTTTTGGACGATTGGGCTGACCCAACACAGGAAGAAAGTCATCAAGCGGTCGCGATCGGTTTCCATTACCTGAAAATAGGTGGCAAAAGAGGGTAGTTGTTGTTTTGTTTTGTTTTTAATTTCCTTTGATTGGCTGGTCTACTTTTTTTGTTGTTGCTGCTGTTTTAATCGGCAATCTTGTGCGTTTTTACAAAGCAGTTTCTATGTCGGTTTGCCCCACCCTTGTGCTGAAGTCCTTTCCCCCTAATCCTTAGTCCGATCACACACTGCTTAATGGGGGTTTCAGAGTACTTTGAAAGAGGAAGAGGGAGTGAGGTGGCTCTGGGGTGGAGGGCTGCGAAGGAGGCCAGGGGTCGGCAGAAATAACAAGTTAAAAAAGTATTTCCCTTCCCCCAAAGATGCTTCTTTCCATTACAAGTAAATCTGCGTGGAAAGTTTCCAGCCCAGGGATGTGGGTCGTCCTCTGTGCCCGACGTGTGCAGTGGGGCCCTGGAAAAGGTTTTTTCTTTAAGAAGCAACCTCTTTTTAACTTTTAAGAGGCACGTATGTGCATATGCCTACACTTTTAATAAATAGGCGTGTGCAAATTGGTGGCAGTGACCCTTTGGTCAATGCCCGGTGGAGTCGCCCAGGGTGCGTGGGTTAGACCTCCGTGTCCCGACTGTGTGTCTAAGGCAAGGCTTTCGTCCTCGAGGCGTCGGGCTGGAAACCCGTGCCCGAAGTTCGAGGGCCTTTGGGGGAACGCCCTGCTGTGGGCTACGTGACCTCTGCTTGGGGGTGGAGTGGCTCCTTCTTGGGCTGGAGGCAGTTCTCTGGGGTAGGGGAGGGGGAAGTGTGCTCGAGCGTTTCGCGGCACGTCTTCTACAGAGGCGCCCGCACCCCCACCCCCCCAGCATTGTCCGTCTCGCGATTGTGCTGGGAGGGGCGCCGGGCGGGGGCAGGCTGGCCTCGGGGCTGCGTCTGTCCGCTGGGAGGAGAGTCCCTCGGGGCTCCGACTGTGTCCCACCTGCTGGGGACTGTGTTGGGCCGCCGATGAATCCGATAAACGGAGTGTAAGCAAGAGCAACGTTGTCTTGTCTCCCTTTCTGTTGGAAGTGAGATCCGGTTTCCAGCTCTGCCTAGTGCGGAATTGGGAGGCGTGTGTCACCTGCCTGTGTCTGTTTTCTAAAAATCGGAGGTTGGATAAAGGACCACTTTTGCCCGTTTTTATTCATTGTAGACTTAGTGGTAAGGGGGGTGATAGTTCTGGAATTTATAGAGAGACTGCAATTAAAGCGATTACTTGTCAGAATGGTAGATTTGAGATGTGACACTTGAATTTTTAAAACACTTCCTGTTAATCACCAACTGGTTTATGTTCTCAACTTAGAAACGAGCAAAACATTTAAGGTTTTGGCGTAATTGAAGTTATCCTGGGCAATCAGGCTGTAAAATATTTGACTCTTCAACTTGAGAAGCTGCAAATAAGTTCCTGTCTTGTTGCTTGTTGTATGAGTTTGCTTGAATGTGTTCCTGGCACATACCAGGATTTGAATCGATTAGTTTTTAACTCTAGAACTTTGTGCCTACTATGTAATTAAATAGTGCATGATTGTTGTAAAATTTACAACTATCCCTTGGGGGGGGGGATATCTGCCTTTTGCATGCCATATTCATCGTACAGGATTTTGTAAAAGTTACATGATACTGGCTAAATCATAGTTTAAGTTATTTGATGTAAAAGCAGACTTTGAGAATTTTTAGGCTGATTTATTGATGCTAAAGACAGGTGACCGTGATAATCTTAAACCTTTTCAAATTTGGAAAAGATGTTCCCTTTTGAAAATGTCAGTTGCAATGGTTATGTTTTTAACAATCCTTGCTTGGAATTTTTACATTGACCCTGAATCTTGCAAATTTTCTGTTTATTTGAATAAGGAATTGTTACTTAAGTGATTGAAACAAAGATCAGCTTTGTGTTACTGCATATCACAGGATTAAAGAATTGTTAATAGCCAGCCAAAATTGTACGCAGGCATTGATGGTATGGCTGTTTTATTACCACCCACCCCCGCCCCCCACCCACACACGCACAGAGTCACTTGGATACAAATCCTGTTTCTCTAGGGAAAGTGGAAAGTGAAGAGTTAACTCAGGTGGGTGGAGAGTGGGAAGTATCCTGAAGTGTAAACCTCCTCTTTCCTCTTGGTTTTCCGCAGGAATTCAGATGTGTTCTAAGCCTGCTGGAGTGACCACACTTGCAAGACCTGATGGAGGCCAGAGCGCAGAGTGGCAGTGGGTCACAGCCCTTGCTGCAGGCACCCCGTGACAGTGGCAGACAGCGTGGCGAGCCTGACCCTAGAGAAGCCCTCACCCAGCAGGTACACGTGTTGTCTCTGGATCAGATCAGAGCCATACGAAACACCAATGAGTACACAGAGGGGCCTACTGTGGTCCCCAGACCTGGCCTCAAGCCTGCCCCCCGCCCCTCCGCTCAGCACAAGCATGAGAGACTCCACGGGCTGCCCGAGCACCGCCAGGCTCCCAGGCTCCAGCACTCCCAGGTCCATTCTTCTGCACGAGCTTCTCTGTCCAGGTCCATCAGCACGGTCAGCTCAGGGTCTCGGAGCAGTATGAGGACAAGTACCAGCAGCAGTTCCTCTGAACACAGACTGTTGGGACCATCCTTCTCCTCTGGGACAGTTGCTGATGGCATAATCCGGGTGCAGCCCAAGTCTGAGCTCAAGCCAGGTGAGCTTAAGCCACTGAGCAAGGAAGATTTGGGCCTGCATGCCTACAGGTGTGAGGACTGTGGCAAGTGCAAGTGTAAGGAGTGCACCTATCCAAGGCCTCTGCCGTCAGACTGGATCTGCGACAAGCAGTGCCTTTGCTCAGCCCAGAACGTGATTGACTATGGGACTTGTTTGTGCTGTGTGAAAGGTCTCTTCTATCACTGTTCTAATGATGACGAGGACAACTGTGCTGACAACCCGTGTTCTTGCAGCCAGTCTCACTGTTGTACACGTTGGTCGGCCATGGGCGTCATGTCCCTCTTTTTGCCTTGTTTATGGTGTTACCTTCCAGCCAAGGGTTGCCTTAAATTGTGCCAGGGGTGTTATGATCGGGTTAATAGGCCTGGATGCCGGTGTAAAAACTCAAACACAGTGTGTTGCAAGGTTCCCACTGTCCCACCCAGGAACTTTGAAAAACCAACATAGCATTATTAATCAGGAATATTACAGTAATAAGGATTGTTCCTTTTTTTTTCTCTCTCTTTAACATATATGCAACCAACTAAACAGTTATAATCTTGGCACTGTTAATAGAAGGTTGGGATATTCTTTGCGGTTTGCAGTGAAATGCTTTTGTCCGTGTGCCATTTTAACTGATAATGCTTGTTAGAACTCAGTTAATGGAGCTCAAGGTATAGGGTACAAGAACCTGGCGACTCACATGTTGCATAAGCTAAAGCAACAGACACTCCTAAGCAAAGTTTTTGTTTGTGAATAGTCCTTGCAAAGTTTGTAAATTAGCAAATGACTTTTCCCCCATTGTTTTCTCCAGAGATAATGTGCTATATTTTTGTATATACAATAATATTTGCAACTGTGAAAAACAAGTTGTGCCATGCTCTGTGGCACAGTCACAAAATATTATACTAATATGTTGTACATTCGGAAGAATGTGAATCAATCAGTATGTTTTTAGATTGTATTTTGCCTTACAGAAAGCCTTTATTGTAAGAACTGATTTCCCTTTGGACTTCATGTATATTGTACAGTTACAGTAAAATTCAACCTTTATTTTCTAATTTTTTCAACATATTGTTTAGTGTAAAGAATATTTATTTGAAGTTTTATTATTTTATAAAAAAGAATATTTATTTTAAGAGGCATCTTACAAATTTCACCCCTTTTATGAGGATGTGATAGTTGCTGCAAATGAGGGGTTACAGATGCAAATGTTCAATATAAAATAGAAAATATATTAACGTTTGAAATTAAACAGAGCTGTTTTGTCTTATTTTACCTTTCTTTTTTTGAATTGAAAGAAACCACATCTATAGTTTCACTTACCTATAAGATTATTTTTATCTTATGGTTGCTGCTGCTGTCATGATTTTTGGAGATAATTCCAGCAATCAGAAATAACTGAGCATTTGACACATTTATCTGTATTAATCCTGAGAACTTGTTTTGGTTGATATCATTGCTCTTGTCCTTCCATCTGCTTTTGAAGACTTGCTGGCTTGCCGTTGTTTTGCAGGGTTTTGTTTTTGTTTTTTGTTTTTAATCTTCATTAAGGAGACTTCCCTAAAAGACTAACGATTAGGCTTTATTTATATCCGGTATTAAGCATGAATGCCATGAAGCTAATTCAAGACCAGTGAAACAAATTCAGTTCAACAAATGTTTATTGACTTCTGTGTGTCAGGCATGTAGTATACACATAAAAATGCTTATAAAGGAGGTAAAAGTGTTTTCTTCACGTGCCTGATCACGGCTATGTTTTTTTCCAGTCTGTCTGGTTTGACTTTCAAGATTTGTTTTATCACCATGATACCAAATTCCTTATGTTAGGAAAGACATGGAAAATACAGCTTGTTTTTGATTCAGGTACCGGGCATTATGAAGTGTCATCCTATATTGACCTAATAATTCAAGCTCAAGCAGGACAACTTGAGAGGGCCCTGTCTCATTTAACAAATTATCCAGAAAAATGGTTAAATTTTACTCTGGGGGAAAAGGCGGAGTATGGCGATAAGTATGTGTTTGCAGTTGTTTTTAGGGAGCAAACACCCAGCAAGCTGTTACAAGCCCATCTTGACAAATACAAGGATTTTTTATTTGAATAAGTCACTTGATTAATTAGTCACTTTGTGGCTTATGATTTTTTTTCTTCCAGAAACACAACCTTTTGCTGCCAAGAATCGCCGGAAGTCTAGGAAATGATTTACCTGTCATTATTGTTTAATCTCTCGTTTCCTCTTCTGAGGCTCCTCCTCTTTAGTTAAGAGGTCTTAGTGTACAGGTTGTCTTATTTATTTATTTTTTAACTGGCTTTCAAGGAACTGTATCGCCTCCTAAGCCAACACATTGCTGCAAGGACCTTCAATTTCCTCTAAACTTTTTCCAAAAAACACAAATTTAAATTAATTTAGAAGTGATTTAGTCTAAGTCTCAAACCTTGGGGTACGGAATATTGTGATTCTAATACTTTGAAATTTTAACCCTTAAAATGATCTAAAGTTAGAATGTTAGAAAATTGGGCGGGGTTTCTTATTTATTGGATAGTTTGCAAGATATGTAAAGCGCAAAAAGTATGACTAATTAGCTGTATTCATCAGAAACTGCCCTATTTACTGATAGAACTTTGGTAAAGAAGCAAGAGTGTTTTTCACTGCATAAGCAATTTTCTAAGTGTTCTATAGACAAACTGCATCAGAGGCAATTGGGTGTTTCTGGAGGAGGTAGAGAAAATCCTTCACCATGGTCATTGAATCAGAGCCTCTGATGGTGTGGTCTAGGAATTTGGCTTTTTAATCGTTCCACTCGTGATTATGCACAGTTTGAGAACTGACTTGAAATGCTTTCTATTAATTATTTTATGGAGTCCAATACAAAACAATTCACTAGGTCGAAGGTAGAACATAGTGAAAAGAGGATTTGGTGTAAATATTTATGAAGTCCTGATGAAAATTATTTGGAGATAAATAGGAAAATTGAAGTCCTCAATAAGATTCCAACCAACCTATTAAATGCTGAGTTTATCTATAAGCCAGTATGGAATTCATTTTCAGAATGTGGAAAATTAAATGTTTATGTCTAAACAAATTAAAAACAGCTGGTGTTCTTCAGCGTGTTAAAATGTTGCAAGTCATCTCACTTGAGATATGCAGGAATAACCATCTCAAGTTCTTAATCCCTGAAATTCATGAAAATTCATAAATTCAATGAGTTGGAAATCAATGTCCATTATTTTGATACTGTGACTGCTTAAACATTTATGGAAATTTTAACTATTTTTCTGGTTTCTTGCATTTTTATTTTTTTTAGAAACCTGTGCATTCTCTATATTGAGGTTCATTTGAGTGTGACAACTTGTTACTTAAAACATGCATTTATGAGTTTTGAGATTTTTTTTTTAAGGCCCTGCCAAATTTTCCTACAGTTGGAGCACCCTCTGGGGATTGTTTGTGAAAGAAGAAAGTGAAAACGAAGTACAGGGACGCCCAGCCAAGCTTGTGCAAAACTTCTTTCTCCAATATACATATGTCTCAGGACTGCCTGTCTCTATGTTATTTAAGATGACGATGAGGTCACAAAAGTGTATTTGCTCTTCGCACAGTGCTGTGAGGTATCTGATAGGCAGTTGAGGGGTTTGATGTGATTTATTAACTAGTTTCACTTCCAGCTAAATCCATAACTGGCCATTTGCCCTTCCTCTTTGTAATGTGCGAAAGGACCAGAATGTCAGTGCAACAGTCTCAACTTTGAAAATTGTTTAGTGTAGGTCAAAAGCAAGATTGTCATCTTGTGCAGAATATTTTATGCTGTTTGAGTAAAAAAATAAAAATAGAACATTAACTAGTTACATCAATACTGTATCAGTGTCCATTGTTTGGTTTTCATTATTCATTAAGACAAAAGTGATTTAATTAGGACAGTGGCCTCATTTCTCTGACACACCAAAGGTGGGTCTCCATTGATTGAAGACCAGAGCAGAGTTTTAAAATGAGGCCTATCTGATTTGGCCTAATTGATCATCAGAGCGAAACTGTTTATCTGGAATACTTAATCACTGGTGTGTCCATTCATGGGAGGGTAAAACACATTTCGTTTGGATGCCACACCACCACCCTCATATCATGAGAGACAACCCTGTGGATACTTCTAATGACTGCACCTCTGCTCAAAATTAAGTCTAAAATATTTATTTAACTTAAAATCAAAAAAAAGAAAGGGAGACAGAAGTAAAGCAAATAAGTAAAAAGATGAACACTTATTAAACTTTTATCGATACCTAGCAAAGCTTTCACACATTTGTTTAAAACTGCATTTTCATTGGCATAAAGATCTTGTAAGAGCCAGTCTTATTTGGCAACTAACATTTCTAAAAAACGATTAAAGGAGATCAGAATGAAGTCTTTTGTCTTGGCCTCTGGAGTGGCTAGACAAGGTATGTAAGTCTTCAGCATACCATAAAGGAGTTTATTTCTCAAAACAGTTTGAATACACAGAGAAGAATAATTTGGTTTAATACAAGGACGACTTGGAATGGAATGGGGGCACCAAAATAATTTGGCATTTTAATTTAACAAATATGTTTTAAATAGTTACTCCTTAAGAATTCCGGGGCTAGTTGACAGAATGCAAAAGGAAGGATTAGCAACTGAAATGCACAACAGGGTTTTTAAAACAGGCACAAACAAGGTGCCCTGCAAGTACAAATATCAGAAAAAGCCCTGATGCCTGTTTAATTGTGCGTTTGGTCTCTAGGGCTCTGCAATGCCTCCTGCTGTTTAAGTAGCCAGAGAGTTTTTACTAGAAGACATGCAACAGAATTAGCATTACTTGTGAAATAAAATTGTTCACCATGCTAGTATCCTAAATCCTAAGTGAAATGTAGAGATGTTTGATTGATATTTGGACCGCTATATCTTGCTATATTTATTCTTAAAGATTCATGACCCACTGATACCTTTCCCTAAAAAATACAGGTTAAAAAATACATTTTAATGATACTTAACTATGAAATAAGTTGGAAAGGTCCATCTATTCTTGCTCTTCCAGTTTTGCTGGAATTCACCTCTTGTCATTAACCCATAGTTTTAGCCTGTTCCTGTATGTGGAGGACAAAGAATACTTATAAAGAACGAATTGGAGATAATCAAGCTGAGAAAAAAGTGTGTGATGGCGTGAAAGGAAGCAGTTGAACTTTGGAGCAATTCTGCCCTTGCCAAAAAACAACACTTGAACCCTGGCTGTTCAGGTCCTCATGATTCTCAAAGCCTACTGACCCTCTCTAGCTCTTAAGTTAATACAACTTACATTTTGAGATACTTTTATGTTCTAAATAATATCTGGTTTATTGACTTGCATCAGTAGGGCTTATAGTCAAGCAGGGTTCTGGTAAATGACATTTTTGTATCATCCTTCGTTGTTCCCTGTTCTTAATAGGCTCAGTGCCTATTGTAGTCCCCAAACCTGGCTCTAAAGTAGGCACAAATTAACCCTCATAACTGGCTCATCATACCAGAAGGCTGTTCTGACATGCTTGTTACAAAGTCCTCTTTATGAATTCAGAAGAGCGTTTAAGGATGCATATCTAATGGTCACTGTGAACATTATAAAGCCTGGAACCAAGCGGCCTTGCATACAGCAAGCAGTAGCGGATACAGAGCCTTGAGATGCATTTAGGAACTGCTGTGTTGGCCAGCCACTGGCCGGGAGTCCCAGGAGATGTTTCTCTCTGACTCATCACCACTCTGCTGGTGAAGAACTGAATCCAGGGGCATTTACATTCAGGTTAGATGTCACCTGGATCCTGACCCACACAATTAGGATAGAGCCAAATCAATTAGTTCCAAAGATGGGTTAACACGATACCTTTAAACTCTGGAAATGGATTCTTTTATGGACTCTTGGTGTGATTCTAATCATCTGTGAAAATCACAGGTTAACCCAATAATGCGTCTTCCGGGTCTCTTCCCTGCCACATAGACAATCAAAACTACAAGCCCAAAGCACAGTTACTCGTCGCTAATTTATTATTTCTTGTGTATCTGTGGTGTCAAAGATGTTACGGTAAGAGGGGGAAAAAGCACCCACTGGACCTGTGGCTATGCAATAGCAATTTAAGAATGATGCTAATAACCTTTTGGAAGCTAGTATTCTATGACTGGCAGCATTCCCCATTCCTGTCCTGGACAGCTTGATTTCCCAAAAGGACATCTGGCAAGGTCTCAAGACTTTTAGTTTTCACTGCAAGGGCTGGGAGGGAGGAGCTATTGGCATCTGGCAGGTAGAGGTCAGGGATGCTGCTAAATGTACTACAATGCCCCATAAGAATTTTTTAGCTCAAAATGCCAACAATGCTGAGATTGAGACTGCAGTGGAGGATATTGGGGGAGTAGTGGGGAGAATATAATATATCCTTTTGGCTACATAGCAAGGAAGGCTCTCAGCTGTATGGGGGAGAGTGAGGTCAAAAGCCACGGGAGATCACTGTAACCATAACTTTGGAACTTTCCGAGTGCTAAGCCTCTGAAATTCTTCTAATGGAAAGATGCCCTACATTTGTAAATATCTATATACGTTCAATATACCTACTTTCTGGCAGTACTTCAAGTTCACGAGCTTTGGAGACAAGCCCCATTGCAAAGGTCTGCCTCTGTTACTGACTTTGTAGCCATGTGCAAGTTACTTCTCTAAGCCTAATGTTTTAGTCTGGGAGCTAATAATTCTTGACCCAAAGGTGGTTGTGAAGGTTGAAGAGATGTGTGAAATATTAACCCCTGTGCTTGGTACAATGAAAGTAATAAAGAATATTTAATCATAGTTTGTATATCAGTTGATTTTCTTAAACCTCACGTACAGTATTTTTAAGGAAAATTTTATTTTTCAATTATATCGTACACTCAATATTATTTTGTATTAGTTTCAGGTACACATAATAGTGCCTAGACAATAACATACTTTACAAAGTGTTCCCCCGATATTTCCGGCACCCCTCTGGCACTATTGTAATGATTATGTAATAGTCATTACAATATTATTGGCTGTATTTCCTATGCGGCACTCTACATTCTATGGTGATTTTCTAAGTGCCGATTTGTGCTTCTCAATACCTTCGCCTTTTTAACCCAGTCTTCTAACTCCCCTCCCCACTGGCAATCATCAGTATGTTCTCTATATCTATGTTGTTTTTATTCTGTTCATTTTTGTTCTTTAGATACCACACACAAGTGAAATTATATGTTGCTCGTCTTTGACTGACTTATTTCACTTAGCATAGTTACCCTCTGGGCCCCTCCATACTGTTGCAAATGGTAAGATCTCACTCTTTTTTATGGCTGAGCATTATTTCATTGTATACATGTACGACCACCTTTTTAACCTCTCATTTATTGATGAGCACTTGGATTGCTTCCATATCTTTGCTGTTGTAAATAGCACTTCAGTGACCATGAGGAGTGCATATCATATTTTGAATTAGTTTTGGGGTTTCTTTGGATATATATCCAAAAGTGGAATTCCTGGGTCATGAGACAGTTCCATTTGTAATTTTTTGAGGGAACTCCATACTGTTTTCCACAGTGGCTGCACCAGTCTGCATGCCCACCAACAGTGCACTAGGATTCCCTTTTCTCCACACCCTCGCCAACATCTGTTTTTTGTTGATTTATTGATGGTAGCCATTCTGACAGTTGTGAGCTGATATCTCATTATGATTTTAATTTGCATTTCTTTAATGATTAGTGATGTTGAATATCTTTTCATATGTCTATTGGACATTTGTTTTCCTCTTTGGAGAAGTGTCTGTACAGATCCTCAGCCCATTTTTTAATTGGAATTCTTTTTATTGTTGAGATGTATGAATATATATATATGAATATATATATACATATATATATAAATTTGGGGTATGAACCCTATATTGGATATATCATTGGAAAATATCTTCTTTCTTTCAGTAGGTCGTCTTTTCATTTTGTCAATGCTTTTCCTTGATGTGCAAAAACTTTTTAGTTTTATGTAGTCCCATTTGTTTATTTTTTCTACTGTTTTCCTTGCTGAAGGAGAAATAGCAGAAAAAATATTGGTAAGAAAAATGTCAGAGATTTTACTGCCTATGTTTTCTTCTAGGAGTTTTATGGTTTCAATTCTTACATATAAGTCTTAGCTCATTTTTAGTTCACTCTTGGGTATGGTGTAAGAATGTGGTCTAGTTTCATTTTTATCTTGCATGTACCGGTTCAATTTTTTTAACACCATTTATTGAATAGGCTGCCTTTACCCCATTGTATGTTCTTGTCTCCTTTGTCATATAATAGTAATTGACCATATAAGCATAGGTTGGTTTCTGGGCTTTTTATTCTGTTCCATTGCTCTATATATCCTTTTTTATGCAAGTATGCTGCTTATATTACCACGGCCTCATAGTATAGATTGATAGCAAGTAAGGTGATACCTTTAACTTTGTTCTTCTTTCTCAAGATTTTGTGGCTATTCGAGATCTTTTGTGGTTCCATATAAATTTTGGATTATTTATTCTAGCTCTGTGAAAAACACCATGGGTATTTTGATAAGAATTGCACTGAATCTACAGATTGCTTTGGATAGTGTGAATATTTTAATGATGTTAGTTCTTCCTATACATGACTATGGTATATGCTTCCATTTATTTGTATCTACTTCTATTTCCTTTTTCAGCATGTTATAATTTTCCAAGTACAGCTCTTTTACATCCTTAGTTAAATTTATTCCTACGTATTTTATTCTATTTTTGATGCAACTATAAATGGTATTCTTTTTTTCATTTCCCTTTTTGATAATTCCCTTTTGATAATTTTATTAGAGTATAAAAATGCAACCAATTTCTGACTGTTAATTTTGTATCCTGCTACTTTACTGAATTTATTTATCAGTTTTAGTAGTTTTTCGGTGGAATCTTGAAAGTTCTCTTTATACAGTATCATGCCATCTAGAAATAATGATAGTTTTATTCTTCTTTTCCAATTTAAATTTTTTTTTTCTTCTTTTTGTCTGATTGCTATGACTAGGACTTCTAGGCCTATGTTGAAGAAGAGTGGACATCCCTGTCTTGTTCCTTATATTATGGTAAATGCTTTTAGTTTTTCACCACTCAATAGAATATTAGCTGTGAGTTTGTCATGTATGGCCATTATTATGTCAAGGTAATAACATTTTTATCATAAACAGCGCTGGATTTCATTAAATGCTTCTTCTGCAACTATTGATGTGATCGTATGATTTTTATTCTTCATTTTATTTAGGTGGTGTATCACATTTATTGATTTTGTACCAACATTGCATCCTTGGAATAAATTCCACTTGATCATGGTGTATGATCTAATTAATGTATCACCATATCTGGTTTGTTAATATTTTGTTGAAGATTTTTGTATATATGTTCATCAGAGATATTGGCATATAATTTTCTTTCTTTTCACTGTCTTTATCGAACCTTGGAGTTAAGATAATGCTGGCCTCATAAAATGAGTTTGGGGGTTTTCCTTCCTCTTAAATTTTTTGGAATAGTTTTAGAAGGATAGGTGTTAGTTCTTTGAATTCTTGTTAAAATTCACCTATAAAGCCATCTAGTCCAAGACTTTCGTTTGTTGGGAGTTTTTTGTTTGTCCGTTTTGTTTTTTTTACTACTGCTTCAGTTTTGTTCGTTGTAGTCAGTCTTTTCAGATTTTCTGTTTCTTCTTGATTCAGTTTTGTAAAATTGTAAGTTCTAGGGATTTATCCACTCCCTCCAGATTGTCTAATTTGTTGGCATATAGCTGTTTGTAGTATTTACGGATAATCATTTGTATTTATGTGCTGTCATTTATTACTTCTCCTCTTTCATACCTAATCTTATTTATTTGGGTTTTCTCTCTTTCTCTTGATGAATCTGGTTAAAGGTTTATCAGTCTTGCTTATCTTTAAAAAAAAAAGAACCAGCTCTTGGTTTCATAGACTTTTTGTATTTTTTTAAGACTCTGTTTAATGTATTTCACTCTGATCTTTATTATTTCCTTCCTTCTCACTTTCAGCTTTGTTATTCTTTTTCTAGATCCTTTAGGTATAAGGTTAGATTGTTTATTTGAGAGTTTTCTTGCTTTCTGAGTTAGACCTGTATTGCTATGAATTTCCCTCTTAGGACTGCTTTCACTGTGTCCCATACATTCAGAGTTGCTATGTTCTCATTTTCATTTATCTCGCGGTATCTTTTGATTTCTTCCTTAGTCTTATTGTTAACCCATTTATTGTTTAGTGACATGTTATTTAGCCTCCATATGTTTGTATGGGTGTTTTTTATTTTAAATTAAGTTCTAGCTTCATACAATTGTGTTTAGAGAAGATGCTTGATATGATTTCAAATTTCTAATACTTACTGAGACTTGCTTGTGGCCTAACATGTGTTCTGTCCTAGAAAATGTTCCATGTGTACTTGAAAAGAATGTATGCTCTGTTGCTTTGGGGTAAAGTGCTCTGAATATCTCAATTAAACCCATCTGATCTAGTGTGTCATTTAAGGTTGCTGTTTCCTTCTTGATATTCTGTCTGGAAGAGCTATCCATTGATGTCAATGGAATGATAAATTTCCCTACTATGATTCAGTTCCTGTCAGTCTCTCCTTTGGTGTCAATCAGTATCTACTTTATATATGTAGGTGCTCCTATGCTGGGTGCATAAATATTTATGAGTATATCCTCTTGCTGGACTGATCTCTTCATTATTATGTACATCCTTCTGGGTCTGTCACTATAGCCTTTGTTTTAAAGTTTATTTTTTCTGATATAAATATTACTACGCTAGCTTTTTAAAATTTCAGTTTTCACAAAATAACTTTTTCCAACCCTTACTTTCAGCCTGTGTGTATCTTTTGACCTAAAGAGGTCCCTTGTGGACAGCATATACATAGGTCATGTTTTCTTATCCATTGACCTACCTTATGTCTTTTGATTAGAGCATTTAAGCCATTTACATTTAGAGTGATTATTGATAGGTCCATATTTATTGCCATTTTACTATACATATTTATGTTTCTTTTCTTTTTCTTCTTAAAGAAGTCCCTTTAACATTTCTTAGAATACTGGCTTGGTGGTGATGAACTCTTTTAGCTTGTTCATTTCTGGGAATCTCTTTCTGTCTCCTTCAATTTTAGATAATAGCTTTGGTGGGTAGAGTAGTGTTGGTTGTAGATCTTTGCTTTTCATCACTTTGAATATTTTGTGCCAATCCCTTCTGCCCTGAAATGTTTCTGTTGAGAAATCAGCTGATAGTCTTATAGGATTTCCCTGGTAGGTAACTGCCGTTTTCTTGATGCTTTTAAGATTATCTCTTTGTCTTTAAGGTTTGCCATTTTCATTGTTGTGTGTCTTGCTGTGTGCTTCTTTGAGTTTATTTTGTTTGGGACTCTCTAATGTTTCTGGACTTGTGTGTCTTTTTTCTTCATCAGGCTAGGGAAATTTTCAGTCATTATTTCTTCAAATAGGTTCTCAGTCCCTTGCTCACTTCTCCATCTTGTACCCTATGATGTAGAGTTGTTGTGCTTGATTTTATTCCAGATGTCCCTTAAACTGGCCTCAATTTTTTATTTAATTTTATTTTATTTTATTTTTTGCTGCTGCTGCTATGATTGAATTTTTCCTGTTACTTTGTCTTCCGAGTTGCTGATTCAGTGCTCTGCTTCATCTAAGGTGGTGTTGATTCCTTCAGGTGTATTCTTCCTTTCAGGTATTATACTCTTCATTTCTGACTGGTTCCTTCGTATGGTTTCTATGCCCTTTTTTATGTGTTCACAAAATTTCATCTTTTCTTCCTCTAAGTTCTTTGAGCATCCCTATAACCATTGTTTTGAACTCTATATCTGGTAGATTGCATGCTGTCATTTCATTTAGTCCTTCTTCTTGGAATTTTGCCTGTTCTTTCATTTAGAGGTTGTTTTGTGGTCTCCCCATTTTGGCTGTTTCTATGTACTTGTTTCTGTGTATTGGACAGGTTTTCTATGTCTCCCAGTCTTGGTAGGGTGACCTTATGTTGTAGCTGTTCTGCAGAGCTTAATGGTACAGTCTCCCTGATCACCTGAGCTAAGTGCCTCAGAATGTCCCTTGTGTGGGTTATGTGAGCTTTCCTGTTGTAGTTGAGTCTTGGTTGCTACTGACCCTTCCATGGTTGGGGTTGACTCTCAGGTTGGATAACTGTGAGGACTGACCCCAACCACAGTGCATGAGCTGCTGTGCAGAGTCTGATCCCACAAAGTGAAATTTGCCACAGTAAGGTGCCTGCAAAGATCTGCATTTGAGTGTCCTGCTTATAGAGCTAATTGTGTTTGCTCTGATGTGGTCTGAAGCCTGCCACAGGTATGGCAGGTGTGTTGGCTCTGGGGCCTCTTGGGTGGAACACTAGTGCAGGTCAATGCATAGGAAAAACCTCAGGTACAGTGTTAAGGACTAGAGTTAAAAGACAGTATCTCTTGCTCTCCTAGAACTCCCTGCAGGACAACTAAACAAATGTTTACTATTGAAAATAACCCATTTGCTAACATACTTATAATACATAGGAAGAGGAAATGATTAACTGTCTTGGATGTGATATGTGAAATCAGGAAAGTGTCTCAGAGGGAGACACATCTTCAAACAGACTTGAATGGTTCTGTTAAGCTGTGGTGGTGGGTAGGAGTCCACAGAAAAAAGGATTCATTCTTGAATTTAAAGAAGAAAAAAAAATTGCCATGAAACTAAAAGGATTAATCAATTTAAAGTAAATGTTTCTTTATAAGATATTTTAGTTCCTGAAAATTGGTTTCTAATAAATGTCAGGTGGGTGGATGTATATATTATGTATTATTTATATATATAAAACATCTACACTCAAGAGATGAGCACCTTCAGAATTTATTGATGTTGTGACTGTTCCGACATTTCTTAATGAACATAAATTCATTTCATGTAGCAAACCTCAGTCAATTCTTCCATAAAATTCACAAGATCCCTTTGTCACCTAAAAAACACACCAAGTAAAAACCCTACTTTAGGATGATTCGATAAATAAAATTATTCGCTAGCTTACTCTAGTTCTGATTAATCTGTAGTATGCAGACTCTTTTATATTAAGCTATTTTAAAGTTTTAGAGAAAAGGTAGAATATAAGTCATTGTAAATAATATTCTAGTTTTTAAAAATCTTGGGTTGTTACGATTAAAGATCTGTTCAGAAACACCTTGTCTTCTTTCTAGACTTACCTTTAATTGTTGATAGATGGTAGAAAACATGCAGTTTTCTTCCCACTCACATACGTAGTTGACAAATTGAAGCATGCTTTTAAAAGAAACTTCTATTGAAACAGACACAGACAGGTACATCCCTTTGTAATGAAAATTTTCATATGACAACTCTAAACCAGACTATCCATAATTATGACAGAAGTCCGAAAAGGAAAGTGTGTGGAACTATTTAGGTTGTATATTAACTACCCAAAAGATCTTAATGGTGTGAAAATTATTTACTACCTCAAAGATATTAATGGTGTGAAATTCATATGGCATAATAGGAGAAACATTGACTATAGAACCATGGGTAACTTATTTAACTTTTTTGTGGTTTGGTTTCTTCCCTGCAAATAGTAGGTAATAATACATACTTCACAAGTGGTCTTACAATTAAATGAGATACTACCCTTTAAATAAAGTAACTTCTTAACAGGAAACCTTTAGATACATAAGTTAATAATACAGTTGTATGTTCGATTTGCTTCAATTTCTTATAGAGAATGTGTGCCCACGCAAATGCCTGTCTATTTCTGTGCCCATATAGATTTTGACAATATTTCTACTAAAACAAATAGCTATGTCAGTGGATTTATATACTTTAAATTTATCCAAAGTTAATTTACTCTGAGAGAAGCATCAGAAAGAACTTTATGAATTAATTCATAGCCCCAACTACAACATCGTCACATTGATAACTTCCCAATTGAATGTGTGACAGTGCTAGTAATTTTTGTTGTTTTGTTTTGTTTTTGTCAGAGTAGATGGGGGATGGTGGTATTTGTCCATTTTGGCAAAGTCTAGCACTGGTATATAGAAGATAGTCAATGAAGATTTGATGAATGAATGAGTAAATGAATGAATTCAGTGAGATACACTGAAGGTGTCTATCAAAGAAAAGGTATGAATAATAATACATGAAAAACATAAATAATGCCCTTACAGGTGTGGCTCAGTGGGTTGGGTATTGTCCTGCAAACCAGAAGTTCACCAGTTTGATTCCTGGTCAGGTCACATGCCTCGGTTGAATGTCAGGCCCCTGGTTGGGGGTGTGCGAGAGGTTACTGATACATGTTTCTCACACTCATCAATGTTTCTCTCCCTTTCTTTCTCCCTTCCTTTCCCAGTCTCTAAAAATAAATAAATAAAATCTTTATAAAAAAGAAAAGAAAATATAAATATCAATTGAGTGATACCGTTGTAATATAGTTCTTCACTTCTCAGATGTATGTTTGTACTCTCAGTTACGCACTCTGAAATTAGGATGCATCTTACAATCAATGGTGTTTCACAATTGCCATTGGCTATGCAGCAGTCATGACAAAATTGTTATTACAACGCTTACACTTGATTATAGCTATTCATATTGTCACGCTCCAACTGAGTTAATATGCATTGTTGGTTCTACACATTTTAAGCTTTAATTGTTTACAATGTCTTCATGAAATAGCATAGAAATGAAAAGTTATCATGTACCCCAAAAGAATATATATTAAATACTGTCTTATTAGGTTTAATTTAAATTTAAGGGAAAATATTTGTTATTGGATAAATTATTCCAATCTAATTTTTCTTTCAAAAAACAAATAGGTGTTTTATCATCCCTAAGAAAGGGAGTGACCCTCAAGTAGGTAAATAAAGGAGGGAAATTTAAAGCAATGCTAAGCTGGAACAACCAACTTATGTACCTCAACAAGTTCACATTCAAATTTTGCTATGAATTTATTTACTTTCTTTGTGATTCAAGAATAGTGGTGTCTCGTACAACATGTAGTGTCTTAAATTTTCAGAACTACAGTAGTCAGTTGTGAAGTTTAGAGAAATAGGCAATATTCAACCAGTGTATTGAGGACAGATGAAATTTTCCATGGCTCTTGAAAGTAGATACTAAAGAGGTGTTCTGGAAAGTCAAAAATCAACTGAGCAAAGTCTCATTCAGGAGAAAGTGAGTGGACCAGTCTGGCCAAAACGGACATCAATACAAGCAAGAGGCAGAAATGAAGACTGAGAAGATAGGTTTGGCTTAACCCTGAGGGATCTGAATGTCAAACAAAAGAACCTGCATTTTATTCTAACTTGTCACCCCAAATCCATTTGGGGCCATTTTCTAACATTTTTCCAATTGACAGTGAGAGCGAGCCCTCAAAAGTATATTCTGAGTATTTTGATCCCTTGTTAAACAGATTTGATGATGACTTCCTTTTGCTCTTTGAACAAAGTTCCAGTTCTTTCAAGATCCTGAATAATCCAGTACCTATCCGTCCGCCCCTTTCCTCAAGAGCCGTAAGTGTCTGCCGCTCTCTTTTCCTGATATCATCCTTCACAAAATATTACTGCCTTTCCACGGCATCTTCTCCCTTCTTTACCCTCATCCTGCATCCATTCACCTCAGAAATTCTTATGCCTCTCTTAAGATTCAGTAAGAATGTCACACCTCTCAGGGAAGCTTTCTCTAACTCCTAGTCTACGTAATGTCCTCTTGTGATTTGCTGTCATTATTCAGTCTTCTTTCATAGCACATATTGTAAATGTAGATATATAATTATCTGTGTGATTATTTCTTTAACTTTTCTATCCTGTAGACCCTTTTTCTTTGGTTTACACCTAGATTTCCAGGGCTGACCCCAGCCCCCGGTAATAGGAGGTGATCAATAAGTATTCAGCGAATAAATGAATGAATGAATTTAATAAAAAGTAAACATATACTAATGATGTATAAGGAAAAAAAGGTATGAAAAATAGCTACTTTGGAAAACTCAGCTGATTATTTTATGTGGAATGAATCAGTAGGAATTTAGTTAAAGAAAAGCTTACCTTTGCCTTCTTTCATGGCCCTTTGGGGGGGCAGCTGTGCCATGTGATTGCTTTTACTTTATCTGTCCTTCTACTGAACTGATTGTCAGGTTTTTGAAGACAGGATGAGGATTGTTTTCTGTCTGCAGTGCTCATCACGATGCCTGGTGCTCCACTTATTTCATTTGAATGGATGCGTCTATATTAACCACAATCCAACCATTATGGAGATGGGCCTACTCCGATTTTATGAGTATTCTAGATACTCATGACCCTTCAAAACATTTTTCCTTAACTGAGCAGCCTCTGCATCCACTCCATCACTCTACATAGAGATACGGACTAGGCTCTCCTAATGGCAATGAATTAGATCTCAGAATTGGACAGAATTTTATTATTATTTTTTTAATCTGATAGTAGTCGAATAAAACCAGCAATAATTTCCCCCATTAATTTCTTCACTGCCCAAAGCACTCAAAGAGCCTGAAATAAAAGGACCTTCAAATGCCCTGAAGACAGAGGCCGAGAGTGGCAGGGTTATACTTACAACATAAAAGGGGGAAAAAGGAGAAAAGAAAACGGAAAAAATGCCTTGAATTTCTGATCATCCTGGAGAAGATTTCTCTAGGTGAACTGTGTGCACCCATCACCTGGGGGTCCTGATAAAATGCAGATTCTGAACAGTAGATCAGGGAGGGGTCTGAGATTCGGCATTTCTGAAAAGCTCCCTGTAATAGGAGGTGTACAGAACCTGTGGGTCTCTGATCACCCTGTGGGCGGGGTTAGGCTTCTTCAGAGAAACGGGACCAATGGGGTGCTTATCTTAAGGAATTCACTCATATAATTTTGAAGGCTGGCAAATCCAAATCTGCGGGTTGGACCAAAAGGCTTGAGACTCAGGAAAGAGCCGCTGTTGCCCTGTTCAAGTCTAAGGCATCTGCTGGCAGAATTTTCTTCTTTCTTGGAGGAGGTAAGTCTTTGCTCTGTTAAGACCCTCAGCTGATTGGATGAGGTTCACTCACATTACAGAGGGCAATTACCGTCTTCTGCCGTGTGTAATGTGCACCCGTGTTTTTATGTGTAATATACATCGGATTATTACACCCCATTATAATACCCATGGTATATAATCATTTTACCCATGTATAATGCACATCCTTATTTTTCCCTCAGAAATTGGGGCAAAAAAGTGCACATTATACACCTCAAAATATGGCACTTTATTCAAAGTCTACAGATTTAAATGTTAACCTCATCCCCAAAAAAACACCTTCAGAGAAACATGTTTGACCAAATATCTAGGTATGATGGCTCAGCTAAGTTGACATATATTATAAAACTACTGCAAGCAACAAGGATTTAGGGAAATACTTGGTTCTTAATTAGAACAGTTATGTCTGAGTTGCTTATCAATATATCATAAATTCACTGCCTGGGGCTCTAAAAACTGGGACACTAAACTTCCTGTATTAAATAGAAAGCCATATTAAAGAATATAAAATATCTTTCTTTTCTGAAAACTGATATATTTGGATAACACTGCATATATAAATAACTTTATAATAGAACATCTAATGTCTGAACTACCTGTTATTAGAGCTTTAGAGGGTCTCTAGAAAAGCACCAAAACTTTTATTTTGATGCAATGCAAACATAGCAATCAAAATTCCTAACTTTTGAACTTGATGGCCTCTCACGTTGGTGCCACAACAGGCCGGCTGAAAGTCTGGGGGCGGTCACGCAGCATCTCTGAGCATCAATATACTCACCTGGAAGACAGATTAAAACCATTCTTTTTGTAAATCGTTGCATAATTAAAACTATGCTATATCACCCCAACCTTCTTTGAGTTGGTTTTTATAATGCTTGACAAAGGCGAGGGCCATTTTGTCTCCAGCATCTGACACATGCCTCGGATTTGCAATATTTGTGGCCTGAATGCCAATAAGCAAAGTACTCACTGAATGGCAGCTTTGGTTGTTAGGTAGCCACTTCGCTTCCTTTGTAGGATGAAGCAGGATAGGAATAAAAACATTTTAGAGTAAATATCCTTACATAGCAATGTACTCTACCTCTGTTTTTCCCCGTGACTTTTAGACTGAGACCTTAACATGGAAATCGGGACCATGGAAATCTGTGCAAATTGTGGTAATTCATTACATTTTGTGGTAATGAATTATGTTACAGTACTCTACTGTTGACATGTCGCTTTCTCGTATGGTATCTCATTTGACTTTTGATTCTTACAGCTAGCCCTGAGATGCTTGCAGAACAGATACTAATATTCTTACTTTAAATAAGAGGAAATGGGAGTTTATCTAGATGAGAGAATTACATAGTAAGCTCCAAATCATATAGAAAGCAAGTGAAAAGATCTTCAAGCCCAGACTTTTGATTCCAAGTCCTATGTTTTAAACATATCATAGCTGTTTCTATCAATGCTTGTAGAGAAATATCTCTTAAATGTATCCTACATTGATGATATTTTTGTTCTGTCATCTTCACATATAGACAAGAGATTGTTATTTCAAATTAGGCTACTCCAAGCTAACTTCTTACGTGAGGCCTAATGCTACTTTTGTTGTAGTTGTCATTGCTGTTGCAATTATCCTTTCAAATCATTTCATTAGTAATAGATTTCATCTAATTATCCTCATAAATTCTAATGCTACAAAATAGCAGAAGAATACACAGACCTTTTTTATTTTTGATATATAAATACTTAATTTGGGAAGGTATCTAAAGAGAAAGCCATGAAAATATATTTTCTACACTCTCTACATGTTGCATTTAATGAAGCAGCATTGAGAAAGTTGAACAACATAAAAGAGTTCTTTCATGGTCCTTAAATTTAAGAACAATTTATGTAATGGTTTACTTAAAATTTTCCATTTACTTTTCTGGTCAGCTATCATGTGGAAACATATCATTTCATTTTTATTGATTTTCCTAATCCTAATAACTATAGAATGCAGTTATTTTGTGATTCTAATCAGGTTACTCTAAAAATAGTTATTAATTTAAAAAGAAAACATTAAGTTTTGTATTTTATTTGAATTTGATAGAACTGTTAAATAAAGGTTACCCCCAAAATATACCTAGTTTAACTTGTGAACTTCCCAAATTCTAGGTGGGTTTCTACCATAGCTTTTTTTTCTCTCCTATAGGAAATAAAAAGATGCTGCCCTTTTGAGTGTGGTGAGCTCATTTTTATTGTTTCAATTTGTGGTCTGTCTCATATATTATTTTTAGAAAAGTTAAATATATTTATTTTGAGGGGAAAGAGAGGAGAGATAGAGAGAGAGACAGAGACAGAGACAGAAACATCGACATGAGAAACATCAGTTGGTTGCCTCCCATAAGTGCCCCCACTGGGGATAGGACCTACAACCTAGGTATGTGCCTGGACCAAGAATTGAACCTCCAACCTTTTGGTGTATGGGACGATGCTTCAAGCAATTGAACCACACTGGCAAGGGCTGTCGCATACATTATTAAACTCAAAGATTCCGCAAATGTGCTTACCCAACAGGAAAAAAAGAAAGAAAGAAAGAAGGAAAGAAACCTAAAGTTTTTCAAGTATAACAGATTTGCAGGTACATCTGGATACATAGAATTATCTGCTTGTCTTGTCACTCTCCATCTCCCCCAAACAGATTTTCTTTCCTAGGATTTTAAGTTTATTTTTTTACGAGGAGAGTTCTTATACTCGTATATACGTTGTAGGCAGAGATGAGACATGGATTTGACTTAAAAGGCCAAACGTTCTGTTAGTTACCTGCTTAAATTCTTGGAACCAAGCCTAAACTTTAAGTAGCAATTTAAACAGTAAATAAATTCTGCTAATGGCTATTAGATTGCTAGCTGGGGAGATTAGTATAGGGAGTAATTCTAATTAAATAGAGAACACTGTAGAGAGCTGAAACATTTCAAGAGTAGATTTTTGTCTCCCATGCCTCATTAAGAATATAAAATCAGCGTCTATCGTGAGAAGGACAACCTTTCAAAAGGCTGCTCTTTTGCCATAAAAAGGTTGTATAACCTTCATTTTCAAATTTTACATTCCTTTTTCAGTAGCAAAGGGTAATTTTATTGCCCAAATCCAATTAAAGCCATGCTAAATCACCGTGTTCTATTTTAAGTTAACAATTTATGTCCCATTTAGACACATAAAAAAGCCGTCTTCAGCCACTGCAGTAGAATACACGGATACAGACTCCTGCTTCCCAGTGGTTTTCAGATGGAGCCTAGAGTCGTGGGCGCCTGGCTCTTCTCCTCGCCTCTGGACCCAGAGCCCACACATCTTGCAGCCTGCTAAGTATAATTTCTAAACAGAAGTGAAGAAGAAAACAGGCGTGGAGTCACTGAGTAATTGATTTGGTCTGCCTGATAGTCTTAGCAATTCAAAGACTAATCGCATAATTTCTTAAGTTAATTTTTTTTTAAGTAGCTGAATTTTGTGGTAAGCTAAACTATGAAACTTTTGCAGATGAAAGTCTTGTAATTTCTTTCGTCCCTTTCCCCGCTAACATGAGCTAGCACTACTTCTACAGCCTTTGCCTGGATTCTTTGACCCGTGTTTGTTCTACAGGTATCAAAAAGCATTTAATATGGGAGCAACTGTAGCTTATTCATTTTTTAATGTAGTGTAATCGCGATATTAGAAAAGCAAAGCTTATACATCCAGAGAGGAAAAATATTTAAAAAGAATTTTTTTTCAATTACAGTTACATTCAATAATATTTTAGATTAGTTTCAGGTGTGCAGCCTAGTGGGTAGACTCATATTCTCTGCGTGAGTGGTTAGACTCCCATGTGATTCTCGTAAAGGATCGTGTACTTTACTAGTGCCCCCCCACCCCCCATAATTCAAGTACTCACCTGGTCCCATACATAGTTATTACGATATTATTGACTATATTCTTTATGCTGCAATTTACATCCTGTGACTGTTCTGTAACTCCCAATTTGTACCTCTTAATCCCTTCGTCTGTTTCACCCAGCCCCCCAAAACCCTTCCCTCTGTCAACCGTCAGTCTGTTCTCTGTATCTATGAGTCTGTGAGTCTGTTTCTATTTTGCTTGTTTATTTTGTTCTTCAGATTCCACATATAAGTGAAATCATATGGTATTTGTCTTTCTCTGTCTGCCTTATTTCACTTACAATAGCCAAAAAAGAAATTACTTTTACATTTTCAAATAAATTTCTGGGGAATCTCTCTGAGAGAGAAAGATACTGAAAATTCCCCTGTGGCACCCATTCCTCTGAGCTTGAGGCAATGAACCTAACCGAACCTTAGCCGAAAGGAAGGGTCAGGAGCCTATTAACTCTAGCTCCCTCTTTCCCTCACCCAGTTGTTCCCCACTCCTATTTCTCCATGCGGGATTAGAGCAGATTATGCCACAGTGTCATCATAGATTAAGTCCATATCATCAATGTAGGCTGATCTTTTACAGGGAGTATATGTACTGGTGGGAAGCACGCTATAACTAAGAGTCCTCTGAGTCATTTTATTTACTAGTTTATTTGTTTATTTTATGAAGGGAGTGAGTTCTTACAAAAATAAATAGTGCAGTTTATGTATTTATTCCACTTATTCATCGATGCAGTGTCCAGAAAGAACATGAGCTTTGAAGTCCGCAGTACCCTAATTTGATCCCTGCTCCACCAGAAGTAAACTGTGTTTAACCTCTCTGAGTTTCTTCATCCTCCTTGAAGGAAAAAGTAATACTTTTACCTCTCAAGGTTTGTAAGAATTCACGATAAGATAGGTATGTGCCTTTTTAAGCACAGTACCTAGCTCCTGGTAGGTGGCTGATAAGTTTTAGTTCCATTTTATCTCCAATTCTCTTCACATCTCCTAATCATATCAATCTCTGATGTGAGAGCCTGTGTCTCTCCTGATACCCGCGGCTTTGATGTTTCAGCTGTAGATTTGTAGTTAAGCAAGATACAGTGGCTGAATAGCTGCCTTTAATTCTCTTCCTGCTACAGCGCTCTTCTCATCCTCATGAAGAAGGATTGCAGTAAAAGTCAATACCCCTTTTGAGGAGTCACATTGTTTTCTTCCCCTGAGCTACTCATGTAACAGGGAGGAAGGACTGAATTCTGGTTGGGTCCCTGGAGGCTAGTGTTGAGATACTAGGCTGTCGGCATTACCTGAGGCATAATCACGGGTGAAAGCCCTCCAAGCTCCAGCAACCTGACTGTCCTGCACAGTCTCTGAAAAATCTAATTGATGGGAGCCCTTTCTTTTCTGCAGTGTAATTACACTATGTCTTTAGAGAACAAATGTAGCCTCTGGTAGCATGTCCTCCTACACCAGGAGAGAGGACCTTGCCTTGGACTGGAAGAGGAGTGCTGGGATCTAGTACAGCCAGACCTGCCATGCATGCAAAGCAAAGGCAGTGTGGGGTCCCAAACCTCCAGGTGGGCATGCATAGCCAATCTCAAGTGAGGCCGCGATAACTGCACTGGCCTTCTCAGTTTCCTTACGCCCTCCCACATTCTTTGCTCCTGTGCCCAATAATGCAATATATGGAAACAGCGTGACCAAAGGGAGTAAGTAGATAACGACACTTCCTGAAGTGAATCCTATCCCAAGGTCATAATGCTCTTGTTCTCTTTCCCTCTCTCTCTCTCTCTCTCTCTCTCTCTCTCTCTCTCTCTCATTCCTTCAGAAATTAGAAGCTAGAGTATAAATTGCCCACTGAAAGACAATGATAAGGATGTTAGTTTTCAGGGAAATGCAGAGTTTCATAAAGCTGTTCAGCGGAGACATATCTTACATGCACGACAAATGGCACATTAAGAAAGGGTGCCTTATAAAACAGAGCTGTTTTTTAATTGCTTGATTGCTCAGAGAAATGCCTGTTCATCTGTTAAATACAGTAAAGTATTGGCAGTAAATAATTTGCACAAATGCTTTGTGCCTTGGCTGCAAGGCTATCTCTCTACAAAGGACACTGGTGAGGTATTGTTCATAAGTGAGAAAATGTGGAATAAACGTGAGGAGATTTGGATTCTCACCCTGACTGTCACTAACTGTGTAACAGCAGGCAAGTCATTTAGTCCAGTTTTGTCCCCTGGAAAGTAGGAGAAATTGGATTAACACACGATCACCAAAATCACTTACAGAAACAATAGGTTCTGCTTTTAGTAAAGGGAAAAATAGAACTTGGCAATAGCTGAACTCTGGCATCCCTTTTTTTAATCTAGTCTTAAAGAAGCAGGTCTTCAATTTCTTCTACCACTTGTGCCATCCCAAAAAGTACACTCTCAATCCTCCATGTTATTCCTGAACACAGGAAACTAAATTTTCCACACAGAATAAATAGATATCCTATGAAGTTCATTACACTGAATTTATGTATACCATTAAAAAAATATATAAAGATAAGCACTGGTGGGGAAGCTCAGTTGGTTAGAGCATCATCCTTGATAGGCCAAGGTTGTGGGTTTGATCCTCAGTCAGGGTACATACAAGAATCAACCAATGAAGGTATGAATAAGTGGAACAACAAATTGATATTTCTCTCTTTCTCCCTCTCTCTCTCTCAAATCAATTTAAAAAAAGATAAAGACAGGCTGACTGTCAGTTTAAAGGATATTTGCTTAAGCAGCTCTTGCTTAGTGAATAAATCTATTTTGAATAAAGCATTATTCTCTTGTCAAAAGTGTTACTTTTCAAGAGGTAACAAATCATTTCTCTCATCAGTACATGGTTTTTTTGCTTTTATTGAAACTAATAATTCCAGAAAATTTCCTCTTTTTGCCTGAATGATCTAGAGGACCCTCCTCCAAAGTGGCGTGGAGGCTCCCCAGAGGTGTGCAGGATGAACCACTAGGCTATGGAAAAAGCATACCTGCTTTACTTTAAAAATAATGTTTTACTTTAAAAATAATGAAAATTAATTGTTCTTACTATTTAATACAGGGATACACACTAGTGACTTCGGAGGTCTCAACCAAGCGTCAGTCCTCTCATGTGTGGTGAGCAGAACGCTGAGGGAGGACCCAGGGGGTAATATGGTTCCCGCACTAGTGCTTTGCTTTCCACATACACCAGCATGTGGCAGTTGTGCTTTCCAGGTTAAGTCTAACCTAATATAACACTCAAGGTCCAAACATTGGCTTAAAAATTTAATTCTGATAATGCAGGTGAGCAGAAAGAAAATGACAGTGCTCCAAGTCTAAGTTCTTCATGTGTCGAGATAAATGGAAAAAACGATAGTCAAAGAAAATCTGAGAAAAAAAATGCATGCATAATTTGGACATATATTCACTAGCATTAACAATAAAACACACCTTAAATGTTTATTTATACTACTTCGTGGCACATCTTTTTTCCCAGTATTTCCAAATGTCAAGCCCATTATTAATATTCACTGAAACACCTAACCTAGAATCAGATTCTAAAGTTACTGTGTCACAAAACATTAAATTAATGCTAAAATTAAATAGATTCCATGATGGTGGTTTTATTTTTGTAGGAGGGGGGGTGTTTTGTTTTATGCAGCTAATAATATAATAAATATAATATAATATATATAATTATTGTAAAGCAGTCATCATTCTATTTTTATTCTACTCTTTTAATTTTTGCTATATTTTATTATAATTAGAGTACATCACTGTGACAATGCTAATATATTTATGATTGTGCACTCTAAATTTATGATTTAAATTTGTGAACAAATTTATGATTTGTTCACTGATTGTGGTGCTTCACAGAAATAAAAAAGGTACCCGGACAACTAGCTCAACAATAGCACAGTGGCTTCATTAGGGAGGTGAGGGGGACTCCAATTCTCAGGCTGTTAAAATAAACCAACTTAAACATCCCTTGACCTCTCTGTTACAGAACATGAATCAGGTATGAACATTGCTGAGCACAAATTTAGCAACAGACTCTCCAGGGAGAGTTTGCAAAGTACAGCGCACTGCTGTTAACGCTCTCAGAAGAATGAGTTTCCATTTCCGCCTCTGCTGCTTCAGGTTAAAGTCAGCCCAGCAAAACCGCCGTTGCCCTTTCCTCATGGGAAAGCCGCGTTTCCTTCCAATCGCCTGTAAAAACTTTTCTAAACAGCTGTCGACATTAGCTAACAAAACTTGTAACCCTTTCTGAAAATAGCAAACAAAGGACACGGGGAAGATTTCGAACATCCTTATTTAAAATGGCACTGCGGTTTTTCCTGGCTCTTTTTATTCGTTTTGTGTGTGTGCGTGCATGTATGCTTTTCAATAACCATTCCTATATTCCCCTGGAAATTCATATTTCAATGTTAATGTTTCTGAAAAAAGGCATCTTAATATTAGTACTTCTGAAAAAAATATGTGTCATAAATGAAATGAAAAGCAAAACATAATGGAAGAGCCTCTTTAAAAAGTTTTAAGAAAACTTAATAACCTTGAATAAACAGAACTATTTCCAGTAATAACAACAATTTTTGGAGCATTTAAAAATAACAAATACAGCTTAAAAATACGTTTCATAAATCACTGAGATGTGTAAATCAAGGAAGCTATCTATGTAACTTCCTAGATCAGAAAAGAAATCTTTTTTAAATTCAGTTTATTCACTTGCAAGAATAAATACTGGTACATCATATCTGAAGTATAAATAATTATAAAGTCACAAATAATTTGTTCCTCCGAGTGGCAAACTTTTGAACAATTTCCAAATTTGTAACACTGTAAATAATATATAATTTAAGACTCTGTTCTTTAAGTTTCAGGGATGATGAAAGTTATTTTTCTTCTGAAATGCTGTCAAAACTAGTTTATAAATTTGCTCAAGTTAAAAGCCAGATATTTCATAATTATATGATTAATGAGTCTGTTTCTTTAGTTCATGGGTCAGAAAGAGGTCTGAGTTAAAGATTTCCTAGGGTTTATGAAAAAGAAAGCACACCCTTCCACCTCCTTTTCTGTCTAAGCAAGGCTAGGACCCCCTCCCTGGCTCCCTAACACAGCGGTCATTTGGAGATCTGGCCTGGAAAGGGTCAGAGTCTCTGATTTTCCCACGGAGGGCCTTCTACAAACTTTCTTCCTGAAACTTGGAAATGATCACGTAACTCTCCTGCTCAGAATTTTTTCATACCAGTACACATCCTCTACAAGTTGACCCCTTCAACTGTGGTAAGCTTAGACATGAGCAAAGCCTTCTTTGCTCATGGACCGTAGGCCAGGTACAGAAGGTCACCAGGGTGGAAATTCCCTGCTGCCTTGCAATGGGCAAAACTGGGAAAACAAGGACCTTGTCCTCAAGGTAACCTGTTCTCCCCTAGTATATCACTGGCCATGTGGCTTAGACCCCTGGACCTTTCATATCACTGGTCGCACGGTTTGGACCCTCTCCTGATCTTTCCTCCCCTGGTATGGAGAAGAGCCCTTAAGCATTAAGCCCCAAGAACAATGAGGTTCTGAACCTCATCAAATATATCCAGGCCTCAGCTCTGTTTCAGGTCCCAGCCCAGAAAAGCAGCAAAACTGGACAAGCAATGTCAAGCTGATTGCAGAACCAGCCCTGCCCTGGTGCCAGCCAATCAGTGGAGACCCTGACCTTGAAAAGGCATACCTAGAAAGCTGATGAATATTCTATTGAGAACCTCCCCTGGGGCCTCCCCTAAATTCCCCACCATTTAAAACCCTTAGGACAAAGAATCCAGCATGTCATACCCATTCCCCTCCCCCTCCTCTTCCCCTCAGGTATATTATTAATATTACCTTCACCCCTCCTAAGCTCCAAGGGCCCTTCTTTTGCCTCTGTCACTTGTTTCCTGAGCCCATTTCATCCATGGCTCACTTCTACCTCTGTGACTTTCTAAGTAAACATTCCCTTGTGTTTGAGTCTAGGCTCTGAATTCTTTCCTAGCCAGAACTCAAGTACTGAGGTTGCTGAACCAAGGTCCAGTCTGATTCTACCAGTCTAACACCTGGCGCCATTCTTGCTGGTGCCAACACAACTATCCAGCTCTACCAACTACAATTTCTCTCCTTCCCACTCCAACTTTACCCTTCCCATGGACACGCTAAGTTTCTGAAACAACATTCATCAACTATTATTCAAACACTTTTCTTGGCCGGGAATTCCCATATTTTACTACTCTTTCATCTACACCTTTGAATTCCACTGTAAATCCCACATCCTCCAAAATGCCTTCCTGATGTTCTCAGCCAGAATTAAACTCTGCCGTCTTTAAACTCTCATAGCACTTGTTTTGATCACTGGTATACCTGGGATTTTTCCAGGATTCTAGCCTGTTTCCATATCACATCTTACTACAGGTTTTCTCCCTGGGTCAAGATGTCTGTTCCCATAATATAAGATATTATTGAAATTAAACTCATTCTAAAAGTTATATCTTCAGCTCCAACCACTCCTCTGAATGTCCCACAAAAACCTGTTTCTTTGCCTGCCTGACCTGTGTTGCATGTTATCTTCACCTGCCTAGTCACTCGAGCTATTTTCTAGAATCACCTTTGACTCCTGTCTCTTCCCTATCTTCATATCCAGGGGAATGTCCCAGTTTGGTCAATATACTCTCACAAATGACTTTGGCATTTGTTTGATTTTCATCATCCTCCTGGTCTGTGTAACACCAGACTTTGTTCATTTCTTGCCTGGATAATTGCACTAGGCTCTTAGCTGGATTTGTCTTTCTAGTTAGCTGGCACTTGTTTTGCCGTTCACTTGCTGCTCAAGTTATCTTTTTAAAATGACAACATGAACAACATTGAAAATGTCCTTTACAAAGTCAGATAGAATTTGAGACCTGTATTTGAAACGAAATGTATGACCTTGGGAGAGAGACATCATCTCTTTAAGCTTCAGTTCCTTTAAGGGCCAAGGAATAAAAGCATTACCTACCCCATAGAATTTTTGTGATGACTCAACAGTATAATATGTATAATGGTTTTAGGACGAAATTCATTCTACAAAAATACTCTCTCCAAAAGCCTCAGATATGAGCTCTTATGCTATTATCATCACCGTCCTCATCATCATATGGCCTAGACTCCATGGTGTTGAAAGAGTGAATTATTAACCATCATTACATAAAAATGGCCTTTATTAAAGAAATAAACTCTATAGAAGATCGATCACAAATCAATGCCTGCAATTTGGAACATTTACTATTTATTCCTTTGACTATAGTATTTTTTTAAAATTTATTTTTATCACATTTTTCCATTACCAGTTATCCTCATCACACCACCCTCCCCCCACAACCACCACACTCTTGTCCATGTCCATGAGTCCTTTTTCCTTCCTGCTGGATCCCTCCACCCCTTAACCACCCCCCAGCAAGAGCTGTCAGCCTGTTCCCTCTCTGTCGTGCTTGTTAGCTCAGCTTGGTCGCTTTGTCCTTAGGTCTCTCCTAATGGCTGTCACAGGAGCCCCTCGGCTGCGTGGGAGGGGCTGCTCCTATGGTTCCCAAAGTGAATTCAATGTATGTCAGGGACTTTCTGTTCTAAGGCACATCAATCCACATATAAATGCCAAATTTCTTGAAATCCAACTCTTTTGCTGTGATAAGGTAAAGGAACTCAGAGCATTTAATACAAATTAAATACTTCCTTGCTTTAAGAATAAAAGTTTTTTTTTTATTAACCTAATCAAGAATTCAAGATGTTGTGTGACCTGGCTACAAGGTATATTTCCAGATTTTTCTCTCTCTGCTACCTCAGTTTCTCTCCCCAACACAAACACAGTTTTTACATGTCATTACATGTAAGATAATTTTTTCTTAATTTGATGCCTTTTCCTATGGGCTTTATGACCCCACAATCCTCTTCTTGGGTACAAACTCATGGACATGGACACCACTGTGGTGACTGCTGTGGGGGAGGTAGGAGAGTGTGGGAGGAGGAAGTAGAGGGATGAATGGCAATGGAGACTTGACTTGGGGTGGTAAACACACAATACAATATACAAGTGATGCGTTACAGAATTGTGTACCTGAAACCTATATAAATGTATTAACCACTGTCACCCCAATAAATTCAATAAATAAATAAAAATAAATTTAAGACTACCAGGTACTGATAGTTTTAAAGTCTATTCTATCTATACCATAATTATAAGAAATTATAATTCCTATGTTATTCAAACTATTCCAGAACACAAGCAAAGTGAGGGGTGAAGGAAGAAATGTTTCTAGAAAAATTTTTGAAGCTAGTAAAATAGTAATGCTCAACTCAACAAAAATGTCTTGCAAAAGGAAAAAAGCATGGATTAAACTCAGTTATGGATATAAATGCAAAAATCTTTAAAATAGTATTAGAGAATTAAATGACATGATTGGTCAAAACAAACAAATCATTACAATGTAGGGTTTCTGTCCAGAATTCAAGGTTAGTTCAACATATTTTAAAGGACAAAGCATGATTTTTTTTATATTTATGAAAAAGACATTTAGTAAAATTCAATATCCACTTGTAATAATAAGATTGAGTTAATTAAGGGTCAAAAGAAATTTATTTTATAAAGAGCATCTACCTAAATAAATGGTAAATATTAGAATGAAAAAATTAAACCTTAGAAAAATTCTCATAGAATCGGAAACATACCAAGGATATATTTTACATCCATTTATTCTTTCAGTGACTATTTGTTGAGTGCCTACTATGTGACTAGCTCTGGAGATTAAGTGGTGAGCTGTAAGCCCCTGCTTACACTCTAAAAGGGAAGACAAGAAGTAAGATAATTAAGAAAAAGATATGCTAGAGAATGATAAGTACTCAGGAGGAAAACAAAGCAGTGAGGGAGTATAGGAATTACTGGAGGATATAGTGGTTGCAGCTTTAGGGAGGGGAGACTGAGAAAGCGTCACTGAAAGACGTATAGAAATGAGGATAAAGATTAGGTAGCTCTTTGGAGGGAGAATTCCCAGGTAAAGTAAAGAAATGGAAGGCCATGAAGAGGAGCAAAGAGGCTACAGTGGGGAAGAGGTGAAGGCGAGGAGACCAGAGAAACAATGGGGACAGACCATTCAGTGCCTTGTAAGCCATGGAGTGGACTTTGAGAGGGACCTTTGCAGGGTTTTGAGTAGAGGAGTGACAGGAGGCGTTCATTCATGTGTTGCACACAGACAAAAGGGAGTCAAGGGCAGGAGCAAAGAGACCAGTTGAAGAGCAGAATATAATGTCGGGAAGAGATAAAAGTGCAGGGTGGTCACAGTGGAAGTACAAGAAGTGATACAGTTCTATTTTAGAGGTTGAGCTGACAGGATTTCCTGGAGGCCTGGATGTGTAGTGTAAGAGGAAGAGAGGAGTGAAGAACCTCTTCCAGATTTTTGGCCTCAGAGCCTGAAAGAATAGAGGTAACCGGAGATAGAATGAAGTAAGAAAACCAGGTTTGGAAGAGAATATTCAGAGTTTATTTTTGGTCATATTAAGATCGAAATAGCTGCCATGACTGATATGGCTCAGTTGGTTGGGTATTGTGTCAAGCAAAAGTTCACAGGTTCGATTCCTAGTCATGACACATGAATGGGCTGCCGGCCTGGTTCCAGGTCGGGGCGCTTGAGAGAGGCAACCGATTGATGTTTCTCTCTCACATTGATGTTTCTCTCCCTCTCTTTCTCCTCTTTTCCTCCCCCCAAAAATGACTGAGATGTCTATCAGATTTCAAGGGAGAATATTGTGAAAGCAGTTGGATATAGGATTATGCAGTTTAGAGAGAAAGGTCTATATTAGAGGTATAGTTAGTGCATTGGAGTCATTGATGTAGCAAATGTATTTAAAGTCATGAGACTGAATAAGGGACTGAAGGAAATGATCCTGGGGGCATTTTATTATTTACTCGTAGAGATAAGAAGAAGGAATTAACAAAAAAGATTGGGAAGGAGCAGTTAAAGAGATAGGAGAAGGCCAGTGCAGTGTCCTGTAAACCATGGAAGGAAATTATTTCAAGAAGGAGGGTATAATCTGTTGGGTCAAATGCTACAGATAGGGCCAATAAGATGAGGTCAAGGAATTGACCATTGGATTAAACAATGTGTTGGTTACTAGTGATATTGATTAGAGTAGTTGTTGGTGGCATGTTGGGGTTAAAGATAAAATAGTAATACTGGAAACAGTGGGCATAAATAAGAAAGGTTTGCTGTAAAGGGAAGGAAAAAATAATTCAACTCAAAGAAGAGTTAGGCTCCAGAATTTTTTGTTTGTTTGTTTTAATGTAGGAGAAATAGTAGTTTAATACCGTAGAAATGCTACTGAAATGACCCCGTAGAGAGAAGAAACTGTTTAGGCAGGACAAAGGGTTTTAGATTATTATCCATAAGCAATGACAGGGATTTAGAAAACAAGAAAAGATGTTGACCTTAGTTGGAAGAATGGACGCCTCTATCTATCTAGCTATCTAGCTAGCTAGCTACCTATCTATCTCTACTTAATCACGTACCTACCTACTATCTATGGAGAAAGAGTTCTTTTATGTAAATAGGCAAAAGATGAGACAAAAAGTATAAAAGGGCAAACAATGAGAAGAGATAAGTAAAAAAAATAATTGTGCAAGTGAAACATGGAAAGATATTCCAACCCAATAAGAGTAAAAGAAAGAAAAATAAGCTATCATTTATCACCTAAAAAACTGGCAAAGATTAAAAATAAGATGATATCCATTGGTGGTGAAAGGAAAGTCCACAACTGAAATGAAAATTAGTAGTTCTAGAGAACGCTATGAAGTACTAATAAGATAAAAAATATATGTATTCTAATACTGTAAATAGGTTTTAAGAAAATTATCTGCAGAGATTATTAAATGAAAGTTCTAAGTTTTGTGTATAAGAATGTACAATGCACATGTTTATAATAGCTACTATAAAAGAATCCAAGTGATTATTGATATAAGACAAAATTATGTAAAGACAGGTGTTCCATTTATGGACCAGGTAAAAGGATTCCACATGCTTATGGCCAGACATGAAAAAATATCCAAAGTATATTAAGTGCAAAAAGCAGATTATGGATTATTCTGTATTTAAAATCTCATTCTGACTGTGATAAATTTGCATGGTGACAGATGATTACTACAATTAGTGGGGTGATCACCTTGTAAGGCATAAAAATGTCCAATCACTGTATTGTATACCTAAAACTAACATAACTGATATTACATTTTGTACCAACTATATTTAAATTAAAATATTATTTTAAAATATCATTCTTAGAAATACATGTGTTTTTATCATTGTGCAAGTGTTTGCACTTGTGTGTGTTTGTATATGTGTATGTGTGTTTGTTTATTTAAGGTGGAAAGACATACACCAAATTGTTAACAGTGGTAATTTTTTTTAGGGATGAAATATTCAAGACTTTCACTTTATATTTTATACATTACTGAATCATTTACTGTAAATACTTTTATGTTCTTCTATTAGTTTCATAATTTACAAATGCAAACATTTTTATTAGAAATGGGAAACTGAAGAATAACCAATGGAACAGGGATACATTCTAGATTTCATCTTTTATGCGGACACTAATGGATCACAGAGTGGGGCTGAAGGAAGACTTACTAGAGATGACAGTGGAATTGCTTCTTGAAATAGGTGCCGTTATTCCTGAGGTGGAGAATGGAGGGCAGTAACGCTTCAAGTGAAGAGACTTTAGTGTATTGTGGTCATGGGGTGGGTCAAAGCATGGGTTTAAAGAAAACCAGTAGTGATAAAGTTGAAAAAGAAGGAGTGGGGAAGAAGAGTCTATAGGACCTAGCGATCAATTAAGTGCTCCTGAGAAAGATAAAGTTAATGACGGAATACAGTTTTCCAGGTTAGATAATAACACTACTCATAAAGCTAGGGAATGCAAGATTCAGAGCAGATTGGATGGAGAAGTTCCTACACTTTTTTTTTCTTTTGACATGTGAGGTTTGAGATGTATGTGGACGATCTATAGGTTCAGGCTCCGGACATGCGATGGAGTCCTCTGTTAGCTTGTTAACTGCTGAAAAGGAAGCCTGGGCTTTGGGGAGAGGGATAGGGTAACTGCAGAGAGCTTCTTATTCAAACCAATCACATTAGGCTTTCCTGGAGTTTACTCACTGCTGTGCATCCTCCATCAGACTGCTTCTCAGAACCCAGTCGAGTCACATTGATATTAGATGAATCTACTCACTCAACTCATCCTTCCTAGAGCCAGCCTCCCTGTGACTAACCTAGCCATAACATAAGCAAGTTTTGCGTATTGTCTGCAAGTGGCTAAGGATTGGCTGAGTAGCTCCTAGACACAGGTAGTTGGCAAGGCTTCTTACAAACAGGATTCCATTTAACCTTCATAACCTATTGTGAGGTAGATATTATTATCCTACATTTGTAGGTAAGACACTACAGCTCAAAGATGTCAAACTAATAATAAATGGCAGAGACTGCTTCAGTCAAATTTTATCTCATTCTAAAGTTTGAGTCTTTATTGATTAACCTCTACCCTATTGCCCCCATAGCTGACACGATTTTACAGGGATTTTTAAAAAAATGTACAGAAATAAACAAACATGAAACAAAACAAGGGAGTGAGGGGAAACTTCTACTCTCCAATCGCAATGTCAACCTAAAGAAAAGGAAAAAGGATTCGTGGACATGGACAACAGTGTGGGGATTGTGGGGGGAGGGAGGGATAACGGGACTAAATGGTAATGGAAAAGTATACAATAAAAAATATTGAGAGGACAAAAAAAAGAAAGAAAGGAAAAGAAATGAGAAAAAAGAAAAGAAAAGAAAAGAAAAGAAAAAAGAAAAGAGAAAAGGGAAAAGGCTTCCATGAAGCTTTCCAGGAAAATCTCTTGACAAAATGGTAGTTTTCAGAAGATGTCTTTTTTAGAACTATTTATCTTATATCAACGATTGTCTCATGGATTTTACTGTTGATAGATTTCAGCACAGAAACTTACCAGTGTTACCTGTGTGTGAAATCAAAGATGATAAATAAATACCTCAGTGTTATCTATGGGAAACACAGGAGTCTGCTATGGTACTCTTAAACTGCAAAAAAATTCAAGGACTGGGCCCTGGCCTGGTAGGTCAGTTGGTTAAAGCATCATCCCAAAACACCAAGGTTGTGGTTCAATCCCCTGTCATGGCACATACAAGCAGTAATCAATGAATGCATAAATAAGTGGAATAAATCAATGCTTCTCTCTCTGTCTCTCTTTCTAAAGTAAACTTTTTTAGAAATTAAAAAAAAAGAAAGAAAAAAATGCATATGTCATATGACTTTTAAAAAATTTAAGTACTAATATTGTAAACAGTATTCTTCAAGACACTGAGTACAAAAGGTCATTTTTGTCCTCAAAAATTGCTTATATCTGGAGAAATAAAAGGAAAAGGGGAACAAGATGATGTGTTGTCTTTAGTTAAGAGCGTCAAAAAGCAAGGTAAAACACCAAAACTTTCTGTGGCCCTGCTTCCCCTCCAGCGCAATGGAAATACTTTGAACATGCCTTTGTAGATATAAAAACTCATTACAGCCATGGCCCCTCTCAAATGTGTACATCTCTTTGCCTCCTTCCCTTTAAGACCATCACATAATGATCATTTTAGATATCTTAGAATGTATTTTTTACAAACTCTTTCTCTGTTTCAATGACATATATCTTTTTTAGCAATTATAACTTGTCTGTCCAAACTTGTTTCACCAAACAACGTAAAGATCAGGGATGAGCATGAATCTGGTTGAAGGGCACATAGAAAGTATTTAATATATAATTATAGTATATAATTTATGATCTCTAGCAGCATTAAAGCAAGATTGGTCTCTCCAAATTAGGAAATGCACTCCTTACACTATTAATTAAAACAAAAAAAAATTAGCTCTAAGTCACAGTATGCTGTTATTAGATAAGCCCTTACTTTTGTTTGTTAAGCTGTGTATTTGCTTCTGCGCCTTTTAGTTGTCTTATAACGAGGCCCTAAGGTATCTTCTTACTTGTAGTTCTGTTTCTAACTACTGAGGCAGCATCACGCTTAAACATTCAGATTTTAGTCTGAGAGTGTTTGTGGGCTATGCATTGCTGATTACTTTTGCCCACAATATTGCTTTCCAGATACCCAAGTTTCGGGATATCCAAAGCTTTAGCAAACTAGAAAAAGATTTGCTTGTCCACTGATCTCATAATTATTACCAAAACTATGGCAAGGTTCTTGAATCTCAGAAAATAAGATTCAAGATTCCAGGCAAACTCACCTGCCAAGTCAGAACTCAGCCAAGTGTAAACGCAGTACAACATGATTTGCATTGAGCTGAAAGTAGTCACCAAAAGGGGGGGGGGGGGAATGCACTACTCAGCTAATGTGAACCTATCTCTCTCTCTTTTTTTAAAATAAAAAGTCTGCTAGTAAATGATTCAGTGTGACAGGCTCTCTCCCATATCTTAGTCAAACATAGGCTCTAGTGAAAACAATATCTAATTTTATCATTGTATCTCATACAAGAAGACTTGTTACTATTATTTTTATTTAAAAAACCTGGGAACTCTTGATTGCAAAGCTCTATTATTTGGTGAGGGGTAGTCTCGAGAAGGCAAAGAGTTAAAGACGTCACTTTAAATGACAAAAGCTAAACACTCTACCCCACTTTCGGTCTTTCCTATTCATCCTTTTCATTGTGACCGGTTTCAGCTTTCTAAGCTCTTCAGCTACCTGCCCCTCATTTATATTCCTAGGCCTGGCTGGTTATTTTGCATCTGTGTGCTAATGTTGATGAGTTTCCTTCTCTGGGGGGAGGGGAGAGGAGGAAACCGCAGCCCTGGAGTGGGGGTGGGAGTGAAGGTGCTGGGTTTGCCCAGAGAGCCCTGCTGAATTTTAACCTTGAATGCCTCCTACAGAGCTTCTAACAAAGCCTTCCTGATTTTGAGAAATAGGACACCCTGTTAAAACTCCTGTGTTGACACACATTTGAACCAAATTGGTTAGCCAAAAGTGAAATGTGGATTTAGGGAAATTATTAGTTAGAATAATAATAACTAAAGAATAATAATGTGCAAGATCTTCAAAGCATATGACTGCCTCAGGAGAGCCCTTATAATTCATGAAAAGGATAGATTTACTGCTTTGGGGGTGGGGAAGGGAGGAAAGAAGGGAAATGTTAAATATTTTACCAAAAAAAAGAGAGTATTTTTCTTCATTATTAATAGAATATGGGGAAACAAAATGTTCACAGATAATCACTTTAATTAAAATAATTATATCAGACATCTTTGTAGTTGACAAATATTAATGTCCTAATTTAGTTACACCCGATGTTTCATTCTGTTTCTGAGGGCATAATTCAGTCCGACTAAATGAATAAAATACTTCTGATCTGCCATTTATAAAGCAAAATAACCCTGTACTTTCATATTAGTAACAGAGTAAACAGCAGTGAAAAGAAGACAGCTCCATAAAGAATAATTAGTACATGTAGTACAGCTTTTAATTAACTAAAAGGGTTGCCAAAATACCCACTGGAAGAAGCCACTATGAGCCACAATAGAGGTGTACTTATTAACCAGCAAGCTAGGGGAAATTTTTATTTTTCTAGAACTTTATCCAAATTGAAAATTCTAATGAAGGCATAGAAGGTCACTAGCTTTGCTTGATCAGTAATTGTTAGATGTTGTTGCGTGGCCCCTTTTGAAAATGGGAATAAATCAAATCATTCAACATTTAAAAAAAATTAAGATGCATTCCTGCTAATGTCTTCTGAGGGAGAATGGAAGAATTTAGGGGAAAAAGTCATTCATTCAGGATATCTCAACTTAGTGAACTGAGCTCTAAAGCAGATCAGAAATCAGAGATCAGTGCTCAAACTTTGCATGTAGCACAGACCCTTCAAATAACATTGACTCTGAGACTTGGCCCGTCCTTGAACTTTCTGTCTCAGTTCTTTCATTTCTAAAATTTGTTTAATTCTAAGAGAACAACAAAAAATGTCAAAAAAAATTAAATGGCTTTAAAAATATCAAAAATCAGGTTATTGTTTTTCTTCTAATAGCTCAAGTAGTTATTGGTTGATTTACTCCCATTTCCTCCACAGTTTTACTAATTTAATCTCGTAATTAATATCTACCCTCCCATGCTGTGTGTATTTTCATCTTATAACATACTTAATAGCCTCATCTTGAATAGTAGTAGACTGTACAAAACAAATACAAGAATTCACAATAAATGAAAACAAATAATGCTTAGATCTAAAGCCTTTGGTTAACCTGACAGACATAGCCTTCAAGCACACCAGAAAAAAATGTGTTTCTTACCTAATCATCCAACTCGGCCCTGTGATTAGAGTCTAAATTATACTCTGAAATGGATTTTCCCTGTCAGATCAGGTCAATGGCCTTATGTTTGAAAGACCTGAAAACTGGCCATTCTATTCATTTATTACTTATTCCATTATTCATGTATTAATTCTTGTTAACACATGTTGTGCCAGGTACTATGTGAGGAGGATGTATACTGTTATAGCATTACAGTCAAGCAGAGAAGGTACATACATTGTGGGAGACAAAAATTTTTTCTTTTACCCTTCTGAATTCTTTGGCTGCTCTAACAATCAAATTAACATAAAACAGATAAACAGCAGAAAAACAAATTACATATGTATTGGGGTAGGGGGCACCATAAGAATGAGTGACCCAAGTATAGGTCAGGCATTTGAAGCTTATATATTATGCTGAGCTAAGAAATGGGATTGGGCCTGGGGCTTCAAAGAGGAGAAGGGTAATTCACAGGATGATAAGAGGAACAGATGGTTGGTAATTAGATGTTTCTCCTGCCATACAGGTAGGTCATTCAAATAAAATTTATTTCTGATAATAGCTTCCTTTCTGGGCCAGGACCCCTATCTAAATTCTTTTAGGTAGTTCAGGGAGAAGTAAAAGTTTTTCTTGAATCTGCTGGGTCTTGATTGCCTTCAACTCAAATAATCCACATGCCAAAGTGGCACATTCTGGGGCCATTTGTTCTGAACCTCTTCAGTGTAAAATCATTACAGGGTAATTAATAAGCAAAACCTTAGTGGTATGTACAAGAAACTATGGAAGTTTAGAGAATAGATAAGGAAACAACAAAAACTGCCCTGACTGGTGTGGTTCAGTGGACTGAGCACCAGCCTGCGGACTAAAGGGTCACCAGTTCGATTCCCAGTCAGGACACATGCTTGGGTTGTGGTCCAGGTCCCCAGTAGGGGGTGCATAAGAATCAACTACACATTGATGTTTTTCTTTCTCTTTCTCCCTCCCTTCTCCTCTGTCTAAAAATAAATAAATAAAATCTTAAAAGAAAAAAAAGAAAACAACAAAAACAAAACAAAACTGGAGATAACAGAAAAAGTTTGACAAAGAATATCCTGAAGTTAACAGCCCAGATATTCCAGTAGGTAAATTCTGATTCCTGGGAACATGCAATCTCAGAATCTCTTACTTTCTTATAAGGAAGTTACAAATAACAATAAAGGAAAAAATTTCAATTAACCCCATGATGTTGGATTGGAATAGGAGGTATTGGAATAGACTCTGGATTTCATCATAGAAAGATATAAATAGAAATAAAAATAGATGTTAATGTGTATGTATGAGATCAGTAGAGAAAGTATCCATCCATGTAATAGGAAAAATAGAGACATTTATTGAAGAAGACACAAGAGACAAGAAACATTGTACATAAGACACTGATGTCTCAGTCCCCTTCAAAGCAGGCACCTTGGGACCTCACACAGTTCTCCCAGTCACCATCAGCTGCCCCATCATATTTTCTTGAATCTCATTAATGGTCTGAAATCTCCCCCTTTCAAAGATGATTTGGTTTTGGGAAAAGCCAGAAGTTGCAGGGCACCACATCTGGGCTGTAGCGGGGTTGAGTCATCTGGGTGATTTGATGTGTCACCGAAACACCCTGTAAGAGTCATGAGTGTGTGTGTTGTTGTGATGAAGCTGCCAATCACCAGTTTCCCATAGCTGTGGCCTTCTGAATCACCTGAATAGTTTCTGTGGAGGAATGTTAAGGCTTAATGCAAAATTTGTTGCAGATTCATTGCTCTACTTGCTTAGTCATTTTGAATGTGACTACCATACAGTACACATGCTCACTCAATGGCATCTACCACCCCCACTGACCAGTACAGTGAGGTCATCATTGTTCACACATGTGCATTCCAGGCCACTCTCTTTGGCTGCCAGATTACATGACTGTCACGCAAGCAGTTCTTGTTATATTAACAATGGTTGGACTTTTTCTGGACAGACCTTCTTGTAGATACTGACATATATTACCTAGCTCTTTGAAAAAGCCTGGGAACAATATTCTAATGGCAATAAGCACATCTAGCACTCAAATATGGCCCTCTATTTTATTCTCTATGCAAAGGAATGAGAGAACCTTGAAAAAATGGCTGATTCTAGGGCTGTTGTTCCAGAAAACAACCAACTGTACCAGAAAGTGAACGGAAACAGATGTTAAGGTATTAAATGGACACAGCAGTCAGCTTAATAAATAGTATCCTACTGGCCAAAAAAAAAGGTAAAAATAAATAATGATATTGGAGGGAACCAAAGTTTTGCCACTCTTAACGTAAGACAGATTAACAGGAGAAAAATTTAATTATGCATGTATGGGGGTTGGAGGGGAACCCTTTTTAGGATATTCATTTTAAGCTGTTTATTGGGAACAAGACTCAGAAAGAACCTTTGACCCTCCCCCAGTTCCTTCCCAAGAGATTCAGACAGAACCTGCTTTAACAAATGAGTCTGGGCTCAATCACATTAAGAATCTTCACCCTAGCATAAGCCTGGAAGCCTCCAAGCCTGTGCCCCATTGTTTCTTAGCTTCCCAGCAAGAATTTTCCTGCCACGTATATTGCTCTTCCTCAAACCCATTCTCATTTCTGAAATCTAATACCTCATTACCACCCTCTCTCCTTGGTCCAAAAATGTCACGTATATCCAATGTTGCCTCACTGTCTTAAGAATGTTCATGCTAATGTGAATTCCCCATTCACGTGTATTAAAATTTGACTTTCTGCCCTGGCTGGTGTAGCTCAGTGGATTGAGCACCTGCCTGTGAACCAAAGGGTCACCAGTTCGAGTCCCCAGTGTAGGGCACATGCCTGGGTAGCAGGCCAGGTGCCCAGTAGGGGGCTCAGAGAGAAGCAACCACGCATTGATGTTTCTCTCCCTCTCTTTCTCCCTCCCTTCCCCTTTGTCTAAAAATACATAAATAACATCTTTAAAAACTTTTTTTGACTCTCTCCTGTTAATCTGTCTCTGTTAATTTTATTATTTGCACAGCTAGAAGAACTTAGAAGGCAGGAGGAAAGTATTAATCTTTTTTAACCCCTCCCCCCACAATGTTAATGAATTATAAATCATTGACTAAAGTACAGTAGAAATCTATAATACCGACATTAATTAATACATGAATAAACTGAAAATTTAATATGTAATAGGATATTTCATCTCTTAAAATAATTTCCCCCACACAAAATACTTTTAGTTATAAAGGAACAAAAATAACTTCACAGGATGAAAAGCTGTCAGACATCACTTGAACCAAGAGATTAATGTGTAGCCCTGACTGGTGTAGCTCAGTTGCTTGGTGTCTTCCAACAAGCGAAAGGCCACTGGTTTGATCCCCAGTCAGGGCATGTGAGAGAGGCAACCATGCCACGTTTCTCTCTCATGTAAATGTTTCTTTCCCTCTCTTCTGCTCTCTCTAAAAATAAATAAATAGAATTTTTTAAAAAAAGAGAGAGATTAAAGCATACATCATTGCACGCTACTAGATATGGCACAATGAGAAGAACACAGCATTACTTTTGTGATATGCCTGTCAAAGATATATAACTTGAGTCTAATCAGTAGGAAACAACAGAAAAAATAGAAATTGAGGGATAGTGTACAAAATAACTTGCCTATAATTTTCAAAAAACTGTTCTAGAATGGAGATTAACAAGACCTGACAGCTAAATGAAATGTGTGATTCTGAACTAGATCTATTTCTCTTAAAGAATATTATGCGGTCAATTGATAAGTATGAAATTGGGTCTGAGGATTAGATGACGGTAAGGTATCATGGTTAACTTCCTAATTTGGATGATTATACTGTGCATATATAAGATAACGTCTTTACTTGTGTCAAATATATACTTAAGTATTTGGAAGTGATGGAACATCAGACCAGCTACTTACTTTCAAGTGATTCCGGAAAGAAACAGTTCTTTCTTTTGTACTCGCAACTGTTATACATGTTTGAAATTCTCCCGAAACAAAATTATATTTTACAGTGCTAAAAATAAGATCTGGAATTCTGTTGTCAAGTTGTCTTGGCTCAAATCCCAGTTGTCTCGGGTAAATCCTGTAACCTCTCTGAGCTTCTGTTGCTTCCTCTGTGAAAGGACTATCAATTGTAAATTCTTAAGGAGGTTGTTTTTAAGTTTAAATAAAAAAAGGTCTTCCTAGAGTCTCTGTGTCTTGGGAAATTTTATTATTCTTCATTAGGGAATTTTTTTTCCTTACTTGTTTTTATGGAATAAAATGAGGGGTTTAATCAGTTCATGTGTAAATGATTACAAATTAGAATGCATGTAGAGGGCAATTTTTCAAATTGAAAGATGAAACATTACACATTGTTTAGTCACTTAATAAAGAAACTTATCTTTCATCTTCAGTTTTGAATCCAAGATATTTTCCAGTTCAGATACATCAGATGACTAATATAATTTAGTTTAACCATATTATGGTTTCATGTACTCTAAATGTCTCTATAATAACAATGTTGGATGCTGCCAAGTTCCAGTTGTGGAAATGTCCATTTATAAATACACATACACTTTTACTGCCAGAAGTATTCAAACATTATGGATATCGCAGTGGCAGAAAATATATCCAAATCAACAATAAAAGATGACAAAATAAATTTTCATATTCATAGGCTTTCGATACAACTGAGAAAATTCAGCATAGCGAAGAAGAAAGAGGTATTAGTTTTTTATTGCTGCCCTGACAAATTACCACATAGTGGCTTAAAACAAAATCTATTTAATATCTCACAGCTCTGTAGACACAGATCTGGGTGGGCTTGGCTCAATTCTTTGCTCAGGGTCTCTCAAGGCCAAAATCAAGGTTATCGAGGCTGGGCCCATATTTGGAAGCTGTGGGGGAGAATCACATCCTAAGGAAGCTCATTCGGATTCTTGGCAGGATCTAGCTTCTACCACATACAGGACCATAGGATCGAGGTTTCTGTTTCCCTTATGGTTGCTGTTCACTCATCACCCTCAGTAGCTCCCAAGCACTCACATTCCTGCTCATGTAGCTCCCTCCACCTTCAAACCAGCAATGGTCCATCGAATTCTTTTCACACTTTGAAGCTCTTTTACTTTCTCTTCTGCACATCTGGAGGAGTCCTATGCTTTTTAAGGGCCTGCTTGATTAGGCCAAATCCACCTGGATGATCTCCTTTCTTTAAGGTCAACTGCACCATGTAACATGACACCATCAAGGAGTCACATCTCATCACATTCACTGGTTCCAGCAGCTAAGGTATGGAATCTTGGGCACCCGCTCTAGAAATTCAGCCTACTGACATAGTTAATTCTGAGTATGGTTTACATAGAGTGGGGAAAACAAGGAATGCACTATCTTGTAAGACAATATTTAATTTTTGACAGGCGATATAGAGGCATATTTCCTCGAAATGTTGGTAACATAGGAATATATACATAAATTATAAGTTAAGAAATATTGAACCAATTATAAAGAGAATCATCCTCAATGATATTTCTCTTGTGTATAAATGCAACATAAGTACCTGCAAAGACCTTTGAGATTACAGACTCTGTATCTATGCTCCTAGAGACAGCCAAAGCTTATTTCAATTTTAACTTAGGAGCTCAGGTTTAGTTAAAACAGAACTATATAGTATTGCATAGTTAATATCTTTAACATATTCTCTGGTTCCCATTCTTAACTGCCACATTGGCCAAATTATTACATACCTAGATCTTAAAGGCAGTGGGAGGAAAGGATGACTTACTGGAGGAGCACTGAAGGTGACGTGAGTCAGCGTCTTCACAGCTGTCCACATCAATTTTGCCTTTGTTGTCACAATGAGGGAAGCATTGAAACTTTTCAGAGAATTGCAGATTAGAAAGTGGAAAGCAACTAAACCAGGCAATTACAGATGCATGGAGTAGTGTAAACAGCAGCCGTCGTTAATGTAAACAATAACCTGCATGTTTACATGCCTTCACGCACACCCGCCCAGGGTGTCTGAATCTGGCCAGCCCCTCCCCCACAGTCCTATAGCTCAGAGGTTTGGCTTAGGTGGGGTTGGAAATGCCCTAGAATGGCTCTTTGTTGGTTTTCCCTCATGCTAGAGCCTAGTGTTGCTGTGAAGCAAAGTGCTATTGAATTTTCTCACTCAGGCAGAACACTCAACAGGAAGGAAGGAAGCGGCCATTCTTTCTGGTCCTATTGTCTGACCACCCGGCTTAAGCAATCAAACAGCTCTGTGGCCATAGCTGGGTGCTTACAAGCCTGTTGGGTACCCCCCCGCCCCCCCCCCGCATAGGCACTGGGGGAGGGGCCAGAATGGATGGAAACTGGTTTTTTATGGTCTTCACTAATTTTTTATACAATCTGATGGCATCTTTTCATGGCTTACTCTCATGTACTCATTTTCAAATAGCAAAGTGGAGAGAGAACCAACACAAGTGAAAATGCATACATTTTGGAAGTAGGGTAGCTATAGACTGGGCCTTCTCTATAAATGCATTGTGAAAATAGGAAAAAGTAAACATTTTATATCAGCAATAAATTTGGACATTAGTCATAATTTTTGAGTGATAATGTTTAATGTGCTTCCAGCCTTCTCTTTATCCTTGTTGCCCTTTATTTTTGCTTTTAAAAAAAAAATTAATAGAATAAAGGTAAGTTCCTACCTTGTATATTTCACATTAGTGTAATAATTAAAATGTGAAAACTACTTAGAAAAATAGTGCATAATTCTAATAAGCAATATCAGGACTTTTCTGAGGAAAATGTGTCTAGTTAAATGAATATCCAATGTAGGAAAGAAAACAATAAAAACTAAGAGTTACTGAATAAAAATAATAATTTTCATTATTTCTAAATCATTGACAGCTACCTTCAAAGTTTAAAAAGTTTCTACAAAAAAACTATATCTTTGGGATTTCCATAAGGAGACAATTAGTAGAAATCTATCCTTGGCAGCAAATGCTAGTAGGGTATAACAGCTTTTCTTCTAAGCACAGTTCTCAATTTCTAAGTGCAGTTTTAAAATGTATTTATTAAAGACCAAAACCTCATATGATTATTATTCTTTTACATATTAATTTTAGGGAAAATGAACATTTAAAAATCAAATAAAATTTAAAGCATAATTATAGTTTAATTTTGTAGGGGAAATGGTGCCTTTATTAAAATGAGCTTTAATTTAAACTTTTTTTTTTTTTACCAGAGTCCTAAGCACTGTAATGATTACAGTTATTTCTTAGGAAACTCAAAACTCACACAGAGTTTAAATTATCTTGGGTTATTTGGGGACCGTCTGATAGTCTCTGAGGAAACTACACTACTAATAACTTTTAACAATGAAGTGTTGGAGAATGGTAGTAGCTTATGAGGAGTGAGTCAGTCATCAAGGCTGGAGATGTCCTCTAAGGAATACACTAAGGAAATATTTTTATTTGATTTGGAAGAATTTTTCCATCCTAGGGACCCAATGCCAAGGTATACTTGTGGCTAGTTTGTCAATCGAGAGTCCTAGGGTCTAGAGCAGAGCTCTGGTGGTCATATTGGGATATAACCTGCTGATCTTGGAGCTTTTCCTCCTTGATTTGCCACTTTTAGAAGTTGAGTAACCATGCCAGGCTCTTCTTCTTGGCTGTGTTCACTACTCTTCTCAATAGCAATTTGGTATTTGGTTCTGTCAGTGTAATTTTCCCAAGTAGAAGGCAAAAGTGGTTCTTCTTTAGAAAAAGATTGAGGACCCTTGAGTGAAGAATCTGTTTCATCCTCCTCCTTCGGGATATCCTGATTGTAAAGCCAGGGCCATCAGAACTGTGAAGAGAGCTCTCAAAAGATGACAGCCTGGTGGGGATTTGGAGGGAATAATAATCTCTCCAATGTAGGTTAAGCTTAGATAGTCCCTTGTGCTATGATTTATAGAGGGAGGCGGTGCTTGGAGAGCATCCAACCCTCAAAAATCTGTTTACCCAGTTAACCCAGTGTCAAAACTTCATTGTTTTGAGGTTATTCTTTTGGGTTAAGTCATTCCTTTGGGTTGAAATCACTTCTTCTGTTAGAATGAGTTTGTTTTCCAGTCTCTCTTCTTAGGGATAAGTCAGTGTGAAAACACCGAAGTTTGCAGAATAATGAGAGAATTTGTGCTGAAAGGGAGAAAAGTTAACCAAGGCAAAGAAGAGGCACTGAAAATGACAGCTTTTTCTTCCTTTACATTTTTGTCTATCGTCCCTCATCTGAACCTTTATTCCCTAAAGTTTTAAAGGTGGGAAAACAGAAAGGAAAGATGGTTAAACTGACTGCGATAGGATTGTTCTGTTGCACCACAGACAGGACACGCCCCCTTCCCTAGATGTGGAGACCACAGATCAATGCAGCAGCCCGTTGAGAGTCATCTGTGAGTCTCTTATGACTCGGCAATTCCATTTCTACTAAATTGCTTTCTTGGCAACTACTTTACACATGATTCACAGGAAGCCTGTTTTCAACTTATAAAACATTTAATATGAATCGCTTTCATCTTCCATTTCTATTTGAAAAAAAAAAATTGAGTACTTTCAGCTGTCTCATCAGGTAGCTTCATACCATTTCCCCTAAGCAACAGTCTTGTCTGGGGGCAACAATAAATGAAATTAAAATAAGTTAAATGAAAATATTAGATTGGCTGCTTTAACCAAGATAAAGACAAACCAACCTCCCACCCTATCTGCCACCCACCCCCCAAGAAAACTACCAAAAACACAAAGCAGCTTCCTCTCTTAAGTAAAACCCCAAGATGCTGAGTAAATCAGGCAAACAGAGCGCTCTGATCCATGAAAATGTATAAGCTCCCTCTCTCCCTCACCGGCACGCCAACACTTCTCATGGCCTTGAGCTTTTGCAATGCTTCTTTCCTCCACCCCGTCTCTTGCAACTTTCTATAGCCGCTGTCTTTGCGCTGGTTCCCATGCCACAGATCGATGCTGAGAAGTTATGAGAAAGTGTTGACCAAACTGTCAAAATTCCTCTCCTCCTAAAAGCTTTTCACTTATAGTTTCTGCTTTATAATTTTCTGGTTTTCTGCCTGACTTGTAACCTTTTTTGTGCCCAATCCTGCTCTTCACCTTGTTGGTTGTCATTGAACATGTGTGCTTTGTACTCGTTTCTAATATTGGGAGGACTTTCAAATTTTGCTCCTTCTTAGCTTTTACTTTTTTACTTCCAGTCTGCCAATCTATTGGAATTTGGTACGAATTAATGAAATAAGCATAATTTTTGTACCCTCCCTCTTGACACATATTCATTCACTATACCCAACAGTCTCCCGCACCATATACATAAACACACGTTTGTTTATTTATTTATATGCTATTTCACTGTTTATTTGCTTTTCAAACATTTGTTCAACTTGATTCTATCCTTTCCCTTTGAACACCACCATTATAAAACATTTTATGTTCTCCAAAAGAATTCTGCGTGGAACACAAGTCATAGAACACCATATATATGAATACGTGATCTTTACATTTTATTTTTTCAGCGTGAGATAGTTTTTATATTTATACTTCTCACTCAATATTCATTCTTTCATTTATTAACAAATACTTATCAGGTGCCTTCTATGTTCAATGAATTGTGATAATTATTATGGGGAGACAAATATGTCTAACACATAATTATATGTTTACAGAACTCCAAAGCCAGGCATAATTAGACATAAGCACAAGTAATTTCAATTTAAGGAAGAACTGATAAGTTTACTTATCTCTTCCAAATAACCCATGTTACTTATATGATGAAAAAAATTCAAAGCATCACTGAGAACTAGGCCAAAGTTCAATGGCATGGGTTTGACATGGACACAGTTAATTGAGTTTCCTGTTTTTCCTCTAATCATGCTTCTCAACCTTGAATTAAGTGTGGAGAAAGTGAATTATGGGAATAAGAAAAGATTGTGTATCGGTATAACAGAAACAGTGACACATTAAGGGGGAAAGAGACTGGAGACTAAGTCTGCTCAGTATAGTAAGGATATATGAACCGCAAAAGGATTGGCATGTTGGAAGAATAGATAGGAGTTTCTTCAAAGAAGATATACGAATAATCAATGAGCATGTGAAAAACACTCAAGATCATTATTCATTAGGAAAGTGCAAATCAAAACTACCACGAGCTACCACTTTATACCAGCTAGGATGTTAAGAACAAACAAACAGAAAACAAAATAGAAATAAAAAGTGTTCATGAGAAGGTAGAGAAATTGGAACTCTCAGACATTTTTGGTGGGAATTTAAAATGGTATAGTCTCTGTGGAAAACAGTTTGGTGGTTTCTGAAAATCTTAAGGATAAAACTACTGTATTACTTAGCGATGCCACTCCTAGGTATACATCCAAAATAACTGAAAACAGGAATTTGAATAGATATTTGCATACCCAAGTTCATAGAAACATTACTCATAATAGCCAAAGGAGAAAACAACCCAGCTGTGCATCAATAGATGAACAGATAAACAAAATGTGATGTATACATAAAATGGAACATTATTTCACCTTTAAAAAGAGTGAGATTTTGTTTTATGTTACAACATCGATGGTCTGACATTATGCTTAGTGAGATAAGCCGGGCATAGAAGGGCACATGTTGTTTGATATCATACATTGTTTGCTATGGATGGGCAGATCCACAGAGTCAGAAAGGAGAATGGAGATTACCACGGATTGCGAGGAGGTGAGAAAGGTGTTTATTGGGTACATTGTTTATTGGGCACAGAGTTTTTGCTGAGAATGATGAAAATGTTTTGGTTATAGATAATGGTGATAGTTACACAAGGGTTAAAGTGATAAATATTGTTACATATATTTAAACACAAAAAAGTTCTAAAATAAAAGGAAAACAAAAAATAACTGATAGGGTTATGGAAGAAGATACCAAAAGAGAAGGAAAAGCAGGTCTCATAGGTTTAAAAGAGGTGGAAAGTTTTAAGAAAGAGTTCAATATTATTTTAAACAAAAATGATTCTGTGTATGGTAGGGGCATACATCACATAAAAAAATGAGTGGCAAGTAAATAATCGTAGAATAGCTTTTTGGTGAAATTTCCAATATTGGGTGCAAAAATGAGTATTGTAGTGGACCTTGTAGTTTGGCTGCTGATGGCTCATGCTAACCCTCTCTCTAGGCATTGCCCTTGCTGGAGAGCCCAGGAAAAGCCTGCATGTCATTGCTGTTCTATGCAAGGGCACCAAAACCTGGTCCCCTTGTCTTGATCTGGAAGAACTGAAGGGCCACCCAACTCCAAAGCTCCAGGTAGAATTGGTTGAGGTCTCTGTCCCAACTGTCATACAGTTTCCATTTCTCCTTCTGCCCAATCCTGCTTCTTTCAGTTTTACAGTTGTTTTTCTCTCATGTACACACCAATAACCCCCCTGCATGGGAATCTATGCTTTAGAATCTATTATCCTGGGAATGCAACTAAATCAGAACTTGGGTTGCAATCCTGACCCAGTAAGAAATATATATTCCTTTTATGATGCACCTATTTTAAAAAGTGCAATTTTACTGACAACAATTTTGACAGCAGAATAGACTAGGTGAGATTTTATTTTTTAACAAGGCCATCAACATTAATTGCTAGTTCTTTTATTCAGCTAATACTTGTTGACTGCCTACTATGTACAGACTTTGTACCAGGAAAACAGTCAGATATATGAATTGGTCCAATGCAGCCTGTTAAATAATAGGATATCATTATTCTTCTACAAATTGTAAACAGTAATTTGCCTCAAAATTTAATGCTATTTAAGGTTGTTACGATTATTTATTTTTTCTAATTCCAGAGGGACAGAATTTTCTGTTAAAATGATCTGCTGTTAGAAAGCTAATAGGAACAGCTTTTATCAAAGAGACATGACCTAGACAGCCCTAGGGAGATTAAAAAAAATCATAAACACAGAGGATAACAATTATTTGAGTATTACTTTGGCAGTTTGTTCATTGTTGCCACCCAAGCTAAACCTGGACATCATATAATTTTAATCTGGTATCAGGGAAAAAAATTATGTTAATAATTTTGTATGTTCATTAAAAATATTTAGTCATGACAAATTTCAAACATAAGCAAAAATTGATAGGAAAACATAAGCAAACAGCTTCCCTTAGGGTCAATTTTATTTCATTTATACCCACATCTGCTTCACTTCTTTTCACGTTATTTCAATGCAAATCTCACCCATTATATAGCTATACCTGCATGTTTCAATGTCTCTGTAAAAAGAAAGGAGTCCTTACCTTTTACAGAGACACACTGAAACATAATATTTTTAAATATTTAGGGGAATACAGTCAGTGCTTGAAAAATTCTGTTAGTGTTTTCTAGGAATTAGAGGCAAGAAAGAGCAGAGTTCACTCTCTGGAGTGAAAACTGAAATCAGTACAAATTCAACCTTAAGAATTAAATTACAGGTCTATAGAAGAAAGGTATATTGAGAGATGTTTGTGAAGGAGTTTGTTTGTGAGGGAGTTGCCCAGGAGATTTAGAAATTTTCCATATCCAATTCACTGAGCACATGTTGACCAGATATGGAAAGAATGAGATTTGTAGGTGCTGAGGGCTGAAAGGTAGCCGGCTCAGTGACACAGGTGGGTATTTATGCGGGTCCCTGGAAGACTTGGGCTATTACCTATAGTAAGATGGGAGGATCTAAAGGGTATTATGTAGAGAAGGGGCATAACATCATTTCCATGATTAAAGGATTATTCTGGCTGCTTCTGTGTTGCAAATGGACTGTAGAGGTTATGGGGGAAGGGACACAGACCAGTAAGGATGAAGTTTCTCATACTTTACATACAAATCACAGGGACTCTTGTTAAAATTCAGGTTCTGTTTCAGTAGAAGTAGGACGGAGACTGAGACTCTGCATTTCTAATGAGCTCCCAGGTGATGCCAATGCCCATGGTGTATAGACCAAACCTTGATTAGCAAGGAGTTAAGAGATGATTAGAGACAACCAGGCGATGGAAAAAGTGGTTCCAAGTGGGAGAGGTGGAAAGTAGTGGGGTTGTAAGAAATGGAGGGGTGCTGGATTTCTTTTTTTAAATGCAACTAACAGGACCCCCTGATATTTTGGATATAAGGTATGAGAGAAGACAAGTAAAACTTACTCCAAAGGTTTTGGGCTTGAGACAACTGGAGGCAAGGAGAAACATGTAGGAGGGGCAAATTTTGGCAGGAAATCAGAAATTTGATTTTTGACATCTCAGCCTTGAGATGCCTATTAAACATGCAAATGATGATGAGTAGGTGATTGGATACATGAATATGAAGTTCAGGGGTGCAATTAAGGCTGCAGCTGAAATTTATGAGTCTTAATATAGTATATGATGCCATGAGAACAGAGATCAGTTAGACAATGAGTACAGACAGAAATAAAAAGAGATTCTAGGACGGAGTCTTGGGACCATATAGCATTTAGTGGATAGAAAGATTTTTAAAAACTAACAAAGACAACTGAGAAGACGTAGCTCTAAATGAGGAAAACCAAGACAGTGTGTGCCCTGGAAAACAATGAAGAAAGTGAAATCAGCAAGACAACGATGCAATTAACAAATATCCTGTCATCAGGTTCAGACCTAGGGTGTCGACATAAATGAAACTTCATTTGTAGCATTTTAATTCAAACTGAACTTTTGAGCCATGGAGTTGTTTCAGGGACAGTTTGGGAAGGAGAGATTACATATTTTATAAAGTTGAAACAGTATCTAAGTAGCTGTATCATTTGTGCTGAGTTTGTCAAGTCAGTGAAACAATCAAACTTCAGTAAATAATTGGTTTGAGTACTTTTCTTATTCTTAGAGACACTGCTTACGCTCAGTAGTCATATTGGCATCATGCATAACTTAGAAATAAAACATATTTTCCTATCTGGAAGCATGTAGCTTTTTATTATTGTGTATAACATGGCGTGTTAGTACCAATGACCTTGGATCTTTCTTGACTTCTACTGTGTGATCTTGAGCTCATCACCTGCCTCAGCTTCCTCATAATAGTGGGAGAAACTAGTTCTTATCTTATCTAGGTCACAATGAAATAAGATAACAGGTCTCTATGGAGAGACGTCAATATTATAGAAATAGGAAATGTTTATGGGAAAACAGTAGTAAAAGGATTATCTTGACCCAGCTTCTCAGTGTAGGTGATTCATAAGTGTATCTTGTAGAATTAGCATTTTTTTCTAATGCTATATGAAGTGCTTAGAGGTGACTATCTTAAAGGTATTTTTCCACTGCTTAACCAGTTTGACCCATATAAATGACAGTTTCACATGGTCCCAGGTAATTCTTCAGAGTTTTTGATAGTAAGAGAGAAAATATTTCATATTTTAGAATCAGCTGAGTTTTCTACCATATTCCCAATATAGCAAATAAAATATTTTTAAGTCTTAAATGGTAAGCTTCCATGTCTATTTTCTGTAGCCAAAAACAAACTCTTTCCACTCCTGCTGTTGAGCCTATAAAATTCCATTTTTAGTGCCCCAAATTTATGATAGGAAGATGGGAAATGAAAGAAGGAAAAGGTGGGCTTATAGGCTGTTTCTCTCTCCCTTTACTGCCCTTCCTTGCTCATCACTTCCCTTCCTCCCTTTTTAGAAACAATCTTAAAAATTTAGCTTTCTGTGTTCCAGGCTAGCAATAGCAAGTTGCAGAAAACAATTGGTGTATAGTGAGGAAAAGCCGTGGCAACAAACAAGTCAAAAATCTCAGTAGCTCAGCAAAAACTATTTTCTTTTCACAATTGCTTGGCAGATTCAAGCTGACCTACAGAGGACCTTTACTCTGGGTTGTCACTCTGGGACTCAGGGTCCTGAAAACACCACCTTGATAGAAGCTTTCATGATCATCAAGGCATTGGGAAAGGAACACGGAGAACCACCCATCGGCATTTCATCCCCCACCCCCCACCCCATGGCAATGACAGAGACTGCTTCATACATTTCCTTGACCAAACAAGTCATTCTCTGTTCCTAACTCACCATGTTCCTGGAAGGAGGAGCATTAGAATATTTGTGGTCATCCCTAGTGACTATCACTAATATTTGAGGAAGCATGGGGGCGATAATAATAGCTCTTATTTCACAGAGTGTAAGGATTTATGTCCCCCGTGAGCATAGAATAAGGTCTATTCTATGAATTAAAATTTAAAAAATTTAATTTATGCAATACATTTTTTTTAGAGAACTAACAATTTATATGGAGACCATGATTGGTTAATATATTGTCTGGGAGACTTATGGCTCAATTATGCCACTCTATCTCCAGTTCACCTTCATATTTACAAAATCATTGATACAGCTAGATAATTTACATGTTTAAACCATAATTAAGTTCCTTTCATTGATGAAAATAGAACTTGGAGGGGAAACATCTATTTTATCACTCTGAGGACACACACCTAAATATTCCGAATATATTTTCCTACCAAAAATTATTTAAATGGAATATTAAATACTCTTGCAAAGGACTATAGATGATATTTATATAATATAAATTAAATAACTGAACTTGGCCACGGTCATCCAAGTTTTCAAAATCCATTCCATCAATGAGTTGTGTAGATTACTATCTACCTAAAAACAAAGCCATCACGCTGTGTGTTAACATAGGTATGACTCTGAAAAGCTTTGGTTGGGAGCAATTAAACCCAGAACTGGTCAGTATTAGATAGCAGGATGAAGTCAGGTCTAGTCTACACAAAGTAAGTGTCTGTGGTGGTGAAATTCAGCAATTGTGTGAGTTTCATCCATGTAGATACATACCAATCTTGATGAAATCAAAAAAGGCAGGTTTTTCTCAATGCATTTCTTTTGGACTGAATTGTCTCAATAATTGTCTTAACTTTCCACTTCGCTTAAGGAGTTCTTTCTGAAGCAAAGCTGTGGTTTGGCAAGTAGCCAATCATTCGGACAGTAAAGTAGGCAATTCAAACAACTGCTGTGCTGGGGAGAGCTGGAAGTTTGTAGACCTGCCTAGAATGATGACAGCAAGGAACTGCAAAACCTTTATACACCTGCAACTGATGGGTGAGATTGCCCTGTCTGGACCCTCTTCTCCTGTAATCTTCTTCTAGTCCAATCCTTTTTTTCCAGGTTATGCTAGCCTGATGCACATGTGAATATTTTATGACCGTATAAAATATTCAAATCCTAGACAAACTTATTGTTTTTCTATACTGTATAAGATATGGAAGGGGATTCAGATAAATTATAAATATAGTGATTTGTAAAACCAAGTTAGAAAATAATAATTTTGCTAGATGTAAAATCAAAGATAAACATAACCAGATATAAAAAAAACAAACAAAACATTAAGAATCTGAGGGTAACAGAATTTTGCTACATCGAGAGGGGGAAAACCTATTCTCAGGAAGTAAATATTGTATTAAGTATTTTTCCCCCCAGAACCTAAAGAAGGTTACAGTAATGTATTTTACTCACATAAATTAATAAAAATAAATCACACCATTTCCAGAAAATACAGTTTAAAAGTTGCCTTTACAGAAAGGACATACTCTGTTAGCAATTATTACCCAAAGAAGAATTTATTGCTTTGAGTGAAAAACAAAACTGGAAGGTTGAAAAACTTTGGAATCTAGATTTTTCTTTTTCAGCTGACTAAGAAGGATTAAGTGTCCCTAACGATCCATTGAGAGAGCCTATCAAATTTAAAAATTAACTTTTTGAAGAGAAGAGATCTTTCTTCTTATTGTGCAAAGTGTTTAAATGACGGTAGGATTGGAAAAGAAGAGCAAATATAGAACAACATTGTTTTGCATTTAGATACAATTTTTTATTGCCCATAATGAACGGACTGTCTGATTACAGTTCTTTCGGAAGGGTGCCCTTGGAGAGATGGACATACGGCTGCTACTGGTCTATAAGAAGCCCCTCTTTTGAATCAGAGGAAACTTTATTGTCCTCGAGCTGGTGGGTTTCTTCCCCCCAGTAATCTTTTTACTCCTTTCTTGCAATTGAAGATGCAAGTCAACATGTTCCTTTATTGTGCGTCAATACACTCAGATTTTTATAAAAAGCAGATGTTCTGAGTTTCAAATTTGAATCACATTGTTAAGAAGCATCCTTTTACTCATTTTTTTTCTTCCTTGTCCTTCCTTGGCCCTTTATTCTATTTTGAATTCCTTTATTATTCACATATCTTTTCATAGATTTCCGTCCATCAGAAGATTATGGTCTTCCTACATTAAACCACTTAAATCTGTTCTAAGGGAAATGCTTTTCTTCAGTGGTTAAGGAGGACATTGCTCTTGGCATGACTGAGTCTAAATTGCCCCCCTTATTCTTTTATGTCGCTTTTATTTTCTCACTGTCCACATTTCCCCCAAATGCCATTTTACGGTTTGCTTTCATAATAACATTGCCAGTATTATAATAGCTGTTATTTATGTAGTGTTTTACAGCTTTATAAAGCACTTTCATTTCTTTGATTTATTTATTACATTTGCTTCTTCTAAATGGATTTGTCAAAACTTTTTTCATGTGGAAAAATGAGTCATAAATGAGGCATATACACATTGTTGTAGACCATGTATTGCCAGAAGTAGTTTTAACTAGTTTCAGGATTATATTAATCCTTGAGTTTAAATTATGTTTGAAATACATTAATCTTAGAATTTAAAGCTATCAAGCATTACTGCTGTTATCATAATTTTTCACCCTAAAGTTACTTTAGATAATAGTATGATTTTTGTCTTTTTTCTTACAGACTGACAATTAGAGATATTAGGAGTTTCAGTTTGGAAGAACCATGCCAAGATGTTAGCTTTTTTAAAAGATAAATATTTCTTGGGGGATATTTCTGGCTATACATATGTGATGATCACACACTGGATCTATTTTAATGTGAGTGCTGAAACTATGATTGTAATGTTGATTTTTTTTATCCCAGCAAGATTATTATCTTCTTAGTGCTAAAGAGTAATATCTCCTTAGTGAGGAAAAGTAAACATTTCTTTTTTCATTTCTTATGAAAAAGTTACTAAATCTCAATTTTCATTGTGAGGTCAGAATAAAGTGAATTTTAGGTTGTTCAAAGTAATGAACACAGCTTGTGATATTTCAGAGACCTTGTATTTTACTGAAATTCAAGGGCAACATTTTCAGAGCTAAATTCATTACATCGAAATCTCTACACACTTGAGCCATTCTGCCTACTATTAAAGTTAGTTGGAGATAGAATTACCCGTGATGATATGTGACCTTTGGATTGTACTTTTATTATCATTTTTCTGAGCATTTTCTCTTAGTTTACCCTCATAAGAATTTTCTGAAGTAGGTGCTGTGTTAGAAATTATCCTTACCCTTAACACCTTAAAACATCTTTCTCACTGTTTTTTGAGTCTAGAATCTGAAAGCAGCTTACCTGGTTAATTTTGGCTCAGGGTCTCTCTAGAGGTTGCAGTTAAGATGTCAGCTAGGGCTGTAGTCATTTTAAGACCTGACTACCTGACTGGGTTGAAGGATTTAGCTCCAAGTGCATTGAAAGGAGATCCAATATAGTTATTAGCAGGCTTCACTTTTTCATTGTCTGTTGGCCATAGACTTCAGTTTCTTGCCATATGGGCCTCATCATAGGCTGATACAATGTTAATGGCAACTGCCTCATTTCACATGAGAAGAGAGAGAGAGAGAGAGAGAGAGGAGGAGCAAAAGGAGGAGGGGAGGGAAAAAGGGAGAGGGAGGAGGGCTATAAAGAAGACAGGACAACAAAGACAGAGGGAGACAAAATTCTCAGCCAAGACAGAAGCTACAGTCTTTTTTATAGCCTAATATCAGAGGTGACATACCATTACTTCTGCTGTACGCTGCTGGTCACACAGACCTACTGTGGTACAGTCTGAGATGGGCGTACATATGGGTATGAAGACCGATGGGCCATCAGGCAACATAAAGATAAATCAGCGGTGGCCCTGGGGAACCACTGACTCACTGTGGATGGTACACATAATTTTGTGGGTTTGATTGTGACAGTACCTATTTCATATGAGAATCTCATGTGCCTCACAAGTTTTTCCTATAATTGTTGGTGCTTATATTATGATAAAAATGTGCAAGTTAAAAAATTCAGTTACTGGATTCCAGTGGATTTTTTTGGTTCATGACTGGCTTGTTTTTTCAAGCAAAGAAAGACAGTCCTGGTTCCCATTCAGCCTCACATTGAACTAGGGCACCACTTAGATAAAGAATATGGTGTTTCCTATATGATGTTTTGATCACACTCTCTTCCCTAGTTTCACTTTGTACATCAGCCAAACCAGGAATTAGAAGATGGACAGTTTTGACTGCAAAGGCTCTTTATCCCAAGTGTGTAGAGATTTGTAAAAGTTATATGAGAGAACTAAATGAGTGGGTTTTAGTGAAAGCTCCAAGTGGTTAAAGTTTTTATCTGCAGATCATTAAATTAAAAAACATGGTGGTTATCAGGAGAATTTTCTAAATTGTTCAGGCAAGCAATTAACAAAAGCTCATGTAACTAGGAACTTGCGATGATCACGTTGATCATATATTATTTTCCATCATAAGACTGTTATCCTCAACACAGCGTGCTAATCATTGCTCTTCCTGCTAACATTGTTTATAACACCTTAGCATGGGACCTGTGGTCCTCTGGAATTGGATTTTCACCTCTCTAAACAACTCCATTCCTCGGTTCCTGTGACCCATATTTGATGATTCCTAACACTGGAAGTATTTTCACATGTCTCTGTTTCGTGCTGCTTTCATGTGTGCATTCTTCAGCTGACAGGTGCAAAGCAGTGTGCCTAGCCAGGTAGAGGGCCAGACGACAGGAGGCGTCGAGAAGGTAGACCAGTCCCCTCCTCTTGTGGGTTTCTTAATCTCTCTGTGGGAGATAATCCTAAAAAAATAATTATAGAAAAACTGATTAAATTATAATGGTTAAAAATGGTATGAAGGAGGAAGGCCGACTGTTTCAATGTTGTACAGGAGGTGGTCTAGCCTGATGTGTATGTGGGGAGGGAAGCCGACAAAGTCTTCCCCGAGAAAGGCTTTAACGTCTGAAGCTAGCCTGAGTCTTGGCGCTGGCAGATGCTCAGATATGTTTAAGGATGATTTTTATACGCAATGAATTGACAAGTGGAAAGTCTACAGCCAAGTGCAAGGTTATAGATATATGTTATTATCCGTTGAACACTATTGTAAATGTTTAAGCACTGGCCAAGTGTTTCACACAAAAATAGGTGAAAAAGCATGAATTTAAGCATAGAATTAAGGTAACTTTATATAATTTGTTATTGTAGTTACTGTATTTATACATTTAAAAAACATCTATTAAGTAGTGTCTCATGAGGGCAAGAGAAGGAGACTTGGAATAAGAGATATTTGGGGTCGATCTTCACTTTAGTACCCCCGTTTTGCCGAACAGCCAGAGTCTCATTGAGAGTTAGTCTGTTCATCTGTAAAATGGGGTCAGTGATACATATGTTGAGAACTGTCGAGATACTGTGGATGAAGTAATCTACCAACAACTGGGGCACTGCTGGTCTTAAATACATGGTAGTGTGGGTAAAAAAAGGGGCCACATACTAACTAAACCTGATCGGCTTAGGGGAGGCCTTCGTGGTGGGCCGGACAAACTCAGAGACCAACAGTAACCACATAGAATGGTCTAAACATAAAAATTCCTAACTTAAAGTGGGTCATTGCAGGTAGTCACATCCTAGGCCTGTATCTTCCTTAACAAATAATCCATTTTTACCTTAGTGAGCCTATCTATTGAGTGTTTTTGCATCCAAGATAGCGTACCTTTGAAATGTGAGTCATATTTTCCAGACTCCTCAGGCATAACGGTGGGCGGCAGAGCTGAAGACCGCAAAATCCACCCTTTGTAATTTGTTCTTTGCACACCATCTCCATGTGCTGTAAATGTTAGCCACTACTAGCCTGCATCCACCAAAGTAATGGAAAGTATGGGTTTCTCTATTTTGCCTCTTTATCCAAACCCAGAGATTTCCTCACTTTGCTTTCTCCTGCCTCCTTAATCTATCACTAATGGATTTTATGTAATACTCCTTATGTCTCCTCATTTTATTTTAATGTATAAAATAAGCTGCAAAACTGCCATTCTCCAGAGCATTTCTCAGTCCACTGAGATTTTTGCTTCTTGGTAAATGGGCAATTGTCATCAGTTTGGCTCCAATAGACTCATGAAATTCTCCACAGGTTTGGATACTTCTTATGTCCACAGAAGCTATCATCGTCACCATTATTATTGTTATTATTTGTCAGGGTTGAAAATAAATCAGATTAGCTTGAGACTTCGTAATTGTTCTATAATTCAATTGTGGAAATGTTATTAACATTTAAATATCTTAAAGATAGAGCCAGAGAACTACATTTGTAATTATTAACCAAGAGTACTTGACTACTGTGTGCTTTTTAGAGAATGTTGTAATATATTCTAATTTAATAATTAGAGGCATTGAAGAACCACAGTTGTGCATAAAAGAACAGGAAATGACTAAATAGCCTTGATTTGGGTAACTTGTATTTATGGTTATGTTAATGTATGCAATTAGAAAGTTCTTGGTGAAACCAGGGATGGCATTGATGGTGGGAGAAGAAGGTGGAGGCTAAAGGCCTAGGCCTTCCCGGGGTAGGTGAGAGAGAGGTAGTAAAAGAGCAGGATCAGAGGTGTTCCGCTTGGCTCGCTTAGGGGAGGATGAGAGATGGACTGAAGGGGAAGCCGAGGGGCCAGCTGTGGACACCTCAACAGGTCTGTTGAAAACTGCTAAGGAACTGAGCTGATGAGATTACACAGCAATAAAATAATAAAACTGAGAAATGATGATGGCTTGAACCAAGTGGGATTTAAATAGAATATTTAGGAGAAAAAGTTGACAGGGGTTTTTGATAAATAGGATGGATTAAAAACAAGTAGGAGTGGTGTTTGAGGAAATGGGTGACTCAGGGGTTGTGATGATAATGACAGAAAGACAAGGACAAGAGCTGGGGGTAAAAAAATCAAGGCTAAAAATCAACCAGACTTGGTGATTAAGTGGATGGCGGGACGTAAATGAAAAGACTCACAAATGACTCCAGGGAAGTGCCACCTTTTCAGCAAGCAGAGTACAGCTGAGAATTGTATTTAGAGGAGAAGTTCACAATTTTTGCTTTGATCCAATCTGTTGATGTTGAAGTGCTTATGGGACAGACATTCAGGTGTGCATCTGTCCCAAAGACTTAGGTCTAAGAGATATAAACAGGTATGTGAGACAGCTGACCCCTCGAGTGGAGGACATCTCTTAGGAAACATGAATTGAGTGAGACAGCAGTGCCACCCTTACCTTCTCCCTTACCTTTGTTCATCAAACCTGTTTGTTCACCAAGACATGTCTTTCAGAGGGTCCCACTTATTCAGAGAGTATCACATGCCAGGATTCCGATTCTGGCCATTAAACTCAGAATTTCCTGACAACTCTCTCTCCCTCAGGTGCCACCAGAATTTCCTTTCTGTAACAAAAATCTTATCTGTAATAATTTGACTTGGTGATTAAGACTGGCCATGCCTCTTCACAGCTTACAGTGTATAAGCCCCACTTTATCATATGAAATACAACAGCGGCTACTTCACACGCACCTCAGTCCTCACAAAACTTACCACCACCTCCTACACACATCATGTATTTTTGTGCTTCTGCATCCTTGCTTATCCTCTTGGCACTCACTAAAATGTCCCTCTTCACCTTGCTGCATGGCGAAATACTGCTCAGCCTTCAATACCATTGCAATGGCGTTTTGTGTTGCGAACTTTTCCCTGACTCCTGAATATCATCCCATTCCCAACTCAGCTGTGTGCGTGCACATGTGTGCAAACACATGCACACGTGAGTGAGCATCGACACATTCACACTTGTTCATGTTTCTTGACCCTTCAAAGATAATTGCATTGTCTTTTCATCTTGCTATCCCATTGCTGGCACAGAAAAGTCATTGAATAATTGTTTACTAAATTGAATATGGCAAAAGTAAACTCAATAAAATGCTGCGGATGAAGGTATGAAAAAAAATCAGCAAGACAGGTATTTGATTGCTGTGAGGAGAGCAATTTAGATCAGGACCTGATTATTAGAAGTATATATAGAAATGTTAATTCTTTCCCCAAAATCTGAAGAGAAATAGCTTCTGAAATGGTCTAAAGGAAAAAGCAGGGGTAAAATAAGGAAGGGGTGTGGAAAACAGCAACTGTATATACAACTGTTATCACTGAGGGAACCCGGGCCAGTCAACACTGGTGGGTGTGGGACCATCAAGTTATCTGATAGCCACAGTTATATCACACTTTATCCTGCATAGTAAAGATGAGCTACTGATGTAAACTTCGAACATAATTGAAACTTTAGTTGTAACTGGTGATTTTAAATAATGTTAACCAATTCTTGAAATAAATGTCTCCTAGAAAAGAACTAGGTAGTTTTTATTCTTCATAAACTGAGTAGAAACAAAATTTTCCTAATTATTTCAGGGCAATCTTCTCAGGGATCAAATATACAGTATAAGATAAACTTGCATATGTGCACACACATACAATTTTAAAGGGAAAAAACACAGAAAATTAAAAAATACAAACAATGGTTACAAAATGACTTTCATCCCCCTCTCTGGTTATAAAAGTTGTAAATATTCACTGCAGAAAAATGAGAAATTATGTGTACACTTAAAGAAAATGAAAATGACCCCAAAATATAGGACCATTTAAAATATATACTGGAATTTCCTTCATATAAAAAATTTTTAATGTATTTTTTAATAAGTAGGTTTTATCATATCTGTCGTTTTTTTAAACTTCTGCCTTTCAAATGTGGTATTACAATGTAAGCATGTGATCTTAGTAAACAATCTTCAGAAAACCTCTGTTTAACAGCTTTGTAATATTTCATGACACTGTTAGCAATAAAAACATTTAAAAATTTTCCTATACCGAACATTTGTGATGTTTCCATTTGATAGTTTTTGAGATCAGTTGCAATCTTCATTTTTTCACTGCTGCACTCTCTTCAGCTCATTACCCCCCAGGCTTCTATTTGTAATTCTCCCAAACAAGCACTATGGCCAAGGTCCCCACTGACTTCCTAATAGCTCGAATCACAGGGTTCTTTGCAATATCAGAAAAACAATGACTGCATGTAGACTATAGAATCAGATGCACCTCTGTTCAAATTCCATCTGTACCACTTAGAAACTGTATGACCACTGATTGGCAAGTTATCTAATTCTCTGTGGTTCGGTTTTCCCACCTGTGAAATGGAGCTCAGTTTTACTGATGTGGCTTACATGTGATCGCTAGAGAATTGATGAAGGTGGGAGGAGAGGGATACCACAGCAATTAGTGCAAGTACCTCCTGCAGTCTTGTTAAGGATGGGTGAGGGCTGCCAAGTCCCTTGGTAAAGGTCACACTCCTATCAGTAGGCCTGTTCACACAGTCTTTGCTTTTCTGGGATCCATTACTACTTCTTTCACTCTTCCTTTCAGGTTTAGGGATGGAAATAAGTTCCTGGCTGTTGTTAACTAAAGATCTTTTAATTCGATCTTTATTAAGTTACTGTTTGAGTGTACCATATTTGTCCTCTGGGGACTCTGATAGATCTCATCATTTTCTTTGGAGTTTCTAACAGAACCCTAACACTTTCTATACAACCAGCCTTCTGCCTCCAGGCTCTGTGACTTGGGCAAAGACGGCCCACATCTTCAGATCGAGAGTGTGATCCTCACCGGCATGCGGCAGTCATGGAAGTCTCTTCCCCCTTGCTAAAAAGTGGTTCAGGAAACTAAGCTTAAGATAATTAGGGTAAATAATGACAGCCATTGTGTCACAATTAATGGACACAGAGCTTAAGATGTCTCAGTTATACCTGAGAGAATTTCATCTCATGGTTAAGAAAGAACTTTTCTTTCCTATCACTTCTGCTGGATGTGAACAAAGAGGAGGGTTATCCCAGTTGCTGCTGGCAGCTATTTTGCAACCATGAGGGAAGCCAGCCTGATGACAAAACCCACCCAGAGAAGAAGATCAAGAGCATTACCAAGAAAAAAACGAGGATTTTATCATGCCAAACCTGGAGCCTGGCTTATATCTAGATTCCTATTTCATAAGATAAGGTGTTTACTATTTTTCAGCCCACTTGAGGAACTTCCTGATTCTTGAAGCATGTTTCTTCCAAAATGCTATGACTTTGCAATAGCCAACAGTTATTGAGTACTTACTAATTGACATTCACATTACCGAATGAAGTAAATCACACGGTAGACACTGTCATTAGCCTCATTATATGCATGAAGAAGCTAAGGGTTCCTAAGTTTCATTAATTAGTCTTGGCCTCATAACTAGTCAGTGTTTCAGTTGTAATCCAAATTTGAGTCTAACTCTAGTCATTTCAGTGTGGCACTCTATTTGACATGAACTCACTTTTTTAGACAGCTACGGCATGACCACATCTCAGCAACTCACTTCCAAGCAACTGAGGTATTACCAGAAACTTCACCTTCAAATGACCTTATATTCTGATAAGAGAGATATGGTTCCCTTTTAATGGCCAAAAGCTTGTGGAGAAATGGAGTGCAGTGTTAGTAGAGGATGATAGTAGGGAAATGCATGATAAAACCTCCACCTAGGAAGACAATCTTTGAAGACAATCTTTACCATTTACTTAGGTGATAAGAATGGCAATTTATGTAAAACATGCAAACTCATTGAGAAAACAATCAGGAATATGAATGAAACTTTAGGGTCGATGCCTTGGGAAAAAACTTATAGATAATTTTACTTGAGGACAATAAGTCAATGTCATATTTTCAATGTAAGTTTTTTTTTAAAGTTTGAGATTATAGAATGTGATCAGAACATAGAGATTAAATCAAATCAAAGTCTAATATTGGATTCTGCTGACTCTGTGACCTTTGCGTTAGCATTAGTAAGAGTACTTCTTATGTGAGCTGAATCAAATTTCCAAACATTATTTCCGAATTGTACTTTCAAATGTCCAGTCCAGGACATTTTGTTTTATCGGCCTTCCCTCCTCCAAGAACAATTTGTATTTGTTCATTAACATAGATATGTTAGTTCTGATTGAAATGACTTTTTTAAATGTTGAAAATAAAAAAAATATTGGCTTGGACCAAGCGTTTGTCTTCATGGGGACACTCTTTAACTGGTGTGACTAAATCTGATGCAGCAGAATCACATGGACACTTTGATAAGACTTTTGGAGCCAAGTCTAATGGCAGCATTTGTTCTTAGTATGGATGATGTGAGAGCAGAAATGCAATGTTTACTAGTGCACTTACTAAAACAGTAGCAAAAAGAAAGACCAAAGTGGATGAACATGGGAAGTACTCAGCAAAAAGCTCCCATTTTCTTGTGAAATTAATTCACATTATAGGGTGTGCTGCCTTGAATGAATTTCCTTCCTTTTACACTCCCACTTAGCTTTCCTTTAAGTGTCAAATGAAGCGGGTGGTGGAAAATGTGGTGCACCAGTCATTTTGACATTCCTTTGCAAATTAGTCAGGCTTTGATAGTACAGGTCCGCTCGACCAAGCAGGGGGGCTTTCAGCTTTGGGAATCTGGCAGGAGTTCAAGAGCAATGTGTTGCTTTGAACTCACTTGTTAGCTGTGCAAAATAAACACCATCCACCTTGCAATAAAAAAAGCATCAGCAGGAGGAAAAGAGAACATTCTAAACCCCTCCCTTGAGACTTCAAAACCCTCACTGGGGCTGCTAAATTAGGACAGGAAAAATAAGGCCTGCTTGTGAAAAGAAAGGAGGGGAAAAAGAACTATCCTACAACAAACACACACAAAAATTACAATCACTGAGAACTAATTATGTTTTCATGATCACAAATGCATTGAGAGCGTGAAAGCTCATGGACGCATCCTGACGCTGCTATAAACTGTTTCCTGGCTAATTATTTGCCAGTACAACTGTTCACTTCCTGTGGTGGATTTATGCTAAATCCTGTTATTAGTCTTGCTCTGCAATTGCCATTGTCTATGAGTAGCAGCAAGGCTGAAAGGCTACAGTCAGCCTTTTATTATACAACATGTGAATGGAGATTTGACCCAATGTCCGACCACTTCCCCCCTTTGGTTTTTATGTGAGCTCGGCGAGCCTTTCCCTATAAATCACCGGGTTCCAATGAACTTTTACTCTTTTTTCTCTCCTTTCAACTCTACTACTTTGTGTGTGTGTGTGAGTGCACACTTTAAAAATAAAACACACTTCTTTTTCTTCTCAGCAGTAGTTAAAACCTTTTCATCATATACAAGTTCTGTAGTTCTTGCTCCAAAAAATATGAAACCAATTTTTAAAAATTTATTTTTAGAGAGAGGGGAGGGGAGGAGGAAAAAGGAGAGAAACATGGACATGCGAGAAAAACAATTGGTTGCCCCTTACATATCCCCAGCCCGGGATTCGGTCTGAAAGTCAGGCATGTACCCTGAATGGAACCGAACCGGCGACCGCCTGATTTGCTGGAGGATGCCCAACCCACTGAGCCACACCAGTCAGGGCTGAAAACAATTTTTGATGACTTGATTTAGTTCGGTGGTTGAAATTGGGAGTGGTAAAGATAAATTGCACATACACACACAAATCATTAAACTCATTTACATTTCAGCAAGGACATAATCTTAAATAAATGTACTATGCAAATCACAGCAGTAGTTGAAAACTCAATACTTTCTATAGAACTCCAAGTAAACATTTTTTGGAATACCTGATATTTTGGACATTTTAAGCAGATTTGGTAACATCTTAAATACAATTTTTTTCTTCAGGTAAAATTAATGCAAATATTGTGAGCTATCTAAAAGAAGTCTCCTCAAATATTATATGTACTAGTCTAAATCTGCAAAATACCAATCAAGTATTCTTGTTTCCTGATATTGCTACGTTCAAGAACATAACCACTGTATCTAAGATCTTTTCTCAGATTTAGAAATCAAATCTTAAAAACTTAGAAAAACTACAGGTTTTTAACAACGAAGTCTATTATGAGAATGAAAAAAATTAGAATGCGGTCTTATTTGTTTATTTTAATTTTTGTTGCCCTCATCCAAGGAGACATCTACAAAAAAATATTGCTAAAACAGGTGTCATAGAGAGAGAGTAGAGTTCATGCTGTGAGGAAGCCCAGCCTGGTAACTGTGTTTCTAACAGTAACTCTGTTCTGATTTGGTCATTCAACATTTAGTAAGTGTTTATTGAGTACAATCAATGATTCAGAGACCAATTGCAGGGAAAAATGAGAAAAAAAAGGTAGTGGAAGTAGGACTGGATGGGAAGAAAGTTACAAAATAGTAAATAGGTAAATAGGCTAAGATAGAGGAAGAAAAAGAATAATTTACAAGTCCTTTAAATATCTTCATTGTGCCTGCTCCATTATGTAAATTTAATCTGTAGAAATGACATTATTTCAATGTGATTTGATTACTTTTATTTTTGCAGTATAGTTTTCCATTAGAAATATAAACACATTTCACAAAGTAAGATTCTTTAAAGTGCAAAATTCAAGTATGTTTGATGGAAATAATTTTCCTTTGTATAAAACAAACAAAATTAGGCTCTGTATACCATCTCTCTATCCTTGTGTTGACTGATTTTCTATGGAAAAGTTGGCAGAATTAATTTGATTGAAATTGCTTTGATTACTTATTTATCGATCTTGAATTTATTTCCAAAAGAATATTAAAGAGAACAATTCCTTCATAACCTTATAGCAAAATCGTAACCGTTATCATTGTCATAACAATTGAAAGAACCTTTTCAACTCACTGAAAGGCTCTGTATAATTCCAAGATATTGTTATCATTCATCGACTACCAACAGTTGTTTTGGTCACTGAGAGATAAGCAAAAATGTCCAGGGTTCCATGTTTTCCCCTAAAAAGAACTGCAGTCAGTTGAGGAGTCAGAGAAAAGGTCAAACTTTTTTTCTGCAGTGTTATATAATAAATATTTTAGGCTTCGTGAGAAAAGAGGCAAAATCAAGGATGTTTATAAAGGAGTAGAATTTTCTACAAATTTTGACTGATAAATTTAAAATAATAATAATAAAGTACAATTTTAGTTACATGGGTCTACTAATGAGAAGAATACAATTCTTTTTTTGGATGATAACATTTCACTTAATTGGGGAACAAAATTAGTTCAAAATTATTTCTCTATCATCCAAATTGACTGTAAATGTTTTTCTGTTAATACTAATTTGTCAAATGTGGATGAAATTTTACATATTTCATCTTTGAAAATGGTCTTTCAAACAGATAAGTATCCATTAGCAGATGACTTTTGTTAAGCATATTCATCATTTGGAAGGTATTTATAGAGTTCTGTTAGATTTTTCTCTTGATATTTGCATTTTAGCATGACATTACATCGTAGATTATTTATTTCCAGTTGAATGTTAGATAGAACCTCCTTAATTGGACATTTAAATGTTTTTTTGAAATATGAAAAATTCTTTCACACTTATGTTTGAAAAATGTTACTGGAGGTCAGAAGATGTATCTACTACATATTTGTGTTGGAATGAAATATCACTCTTTATTTTAACCTTTGACAGAATGCTAAGTACATAAATTGCTTGACATTACTTGTGGTTTTAACAATGTTAATTTTTGTTGAAATTACTTTATCACAGTATAAGTTTCTCAAATAGTGCTGTCTGACTTTGTAATTGTAGGTTGAATTCATAAAGAAATGACATCGTGTCTACAGCAAAAGCTAACTTCCCAGGCCATTCAGTGTTTGAAAATAGTGGTTGAGGGTAATTCTCATTGAGAAACCTTTTAATCTTGGCTCTGAGCTTTAAAAAAATCACAGAAAACTTTCTCACTGCTTAACCATCTGTGTGGTAGGGCAAGTCATAATGTTTAGCTTCTATTTATGACACAAATTCATAGAACTGATGATGATTCACCTACAAGAACAAGTGAAGTTTGCTGTTGATACTACTAGTTCAAAAGCATGTGGTAAATTAATATGTTTTTTACAAAGTCCTGCTGATAAGTGTAATGAGTAATCATGGACTTTAAAACATCTGACATTTTCACAAACTTTCTAAATATTTTCTACCCCATTCACATTTTTACTGCTATTAGTGTTAAGACATTTTAGCAGATTCCGCTTCAGGTTATATTGAACTAGTGTTTTTTTCATCTTTGAAAGTATTCTTGCCTGTAAAGTTGTTACATGCACACTCTTCACAGAGGTCATTTTTTTCAGTCAAACTCAGCATTGCCTTCTCAAATAAGCAACAGCTGAGCAGCATCAAGAAATGATGCTGTCAATTCATCAAGAAACAAGGAAAATTATTCAAAATAATTTGCTTTGTATTTTAATTGCCTACTGATGTTGCACGCCAGGTTTTTGATTCTTTGACTGTTTCCTCGCCGGTAGTCTATCATTCTTAAATAAGTATTTTTCTTCTCCCAACATGTTTCTTTGGCTATTATGTCAAACATAATGGTAACTAAATGGTTTTCCTTGAATGGCTAACTAATGCACCTTTTCCAGTTGAGACCCATTTTAACTTTTTATTTTGTGAAAAAAATCTGCTAAGATGAGATATTTTGTTTTAATTTTCTTAATTTTTCTCACTTCTCTCCTGGAAGTTGGAAAGACTGTGATGAGTGCATAGTCTGGTAGTGTTCTGTTCGAGTATACTCATATTGTATACTTTTAAATTAAAAATAATCTCATTTATTGATTTTTTTAGGACAAAGAGGAAGCGGGGGGGTGGGGCGGGGGGGGTGGAGAGAAAGAGAGACCGTAATTGTTGCTTTACTCATTTATGTGATCATTGACTGATTCTTGTATGTGCCCTGACCAGGGATCAAACCCACAACCTTGGTACAATGGACAACACTCTAACCAACTGAGTCGCCCTACTAGGGATATATTGTATTCTTTTAGCACAGTTATATTGTCTTTCCATAATAAACACCATACTTTGCCATCTAATGTCATAACTAAATAACCCACACTCAACAGTGTCTTAAAAATGAAAAAGCCCGCTTTTATTTTGTTTTCTTGCTTTGACATGACAGATTTATACTGGTAATTTAAAAAAAAAATAGAATGCTGCGGTACAGCAGTGCTCATGACACGTGAAGCGCTGCCGGTTCTTTATCACTGCTGTTGGTGCTGTGCTCGGCAGCAGTGCGACGCAAACCAGTACACCACAACAGGTTCTGTTGCAACTACTCAGGTCTGCTTTTCTAATATGACTGCATCCAGGCAACATGGAAGTTAATGAGAGTAGAGTGGGAAATAAAACTTTATTTATAGACACTAAAATTTGACTTTCATGTAATTTTTATGTGTCATGAAATATTCTTCTTTTTTAAAAAAAAAAAGTAAAACTCATTCTTGTTTTATAGGTTATATTAAAAGGGGTGGCAATCTGGATTTGGTCTTTGAGCCATAGTTTGATAACCCCCAGACTAGAAGAGTGCCTAGTATGGAGTAGGTACTCAACAACCAATACTTTCCAACTATAGTACACCTATTAATCATATTTACTTATCAAATTAGGAATTACTGATATCCTCCCCCCAATCTGATTTACTGGGTTTGACAGTTTATAGAGCTGCCTTTTTAACAAGTACACTTGGCCATCTGATGCTGGCAGTCCTCAGGCCATTCATTAGAAAAACTGCTCTTTCTTAATTTCTTTAAAACATCTCTGATAATTTCCCTCCTTAACTGCATTTTAATTAATCCTTGAGAAAAAATTTCAGTACCTTAATTATTTTTTAAATATTGAAAAGTCCATCTTAATATTTAATTACCTCCTGAGCAGAGAGTTTACAAATGTGATAGGACAAATGAATGTAATTACTGGTGGATAAATAAAACTTATATATATCTCAAGATGTGAGGGCAAATGCTTGAAACATGATTCATTAGTCTCTCTTGGGCCTGGATAAGCACTTGTAAGGTTCTCAGCACAATTAGGGATGCTTTACCAAGTTTTATGGGTTTGTGTTCCAGGACTACAGGTTTATAAAATGGAGAATCATTTCAGATATTGTGAGATACATGAGTTAAACTCTATTTGCAAGTTTGTTTTTTGTTTCTTCTAAAAAAGTACTTCAAATTACAATAGAGCTTTGAAATATGCATGCAGATAATATGTCACACGTTGGGGGTAATTGAGAAGTTCTAAAATGCCACACAATTTCCTGTGTTTTGGATGACATGACGGGAGGCTTTGTCTCCAACAGGCCTTAATTATCACATATTTTCTTAAGAAATAGATACTCACTTGTACTGTTAGCACATGGAGAATTTAAACACTGCTAAGAGGTTGTACTAAATGACTGCCAAGGGCACTAAAACGTGGAAATTCTGTGATTTCATTGTGGATTTATTTTTCCTGAATATCCAGTTGAGATTCAGAGTCAAAACCAATGATATAAGCCAAGGTATTTTCAATTATGGAATGTAGAAAAAATTCTTAATTGTCTTCAAATTTTAAAGAGAAAATAGAAATTGTGTCTTTGGACTACATTAGAGGTAGACTATATTGTATTATATTGAAATATACATTAGAGTAAGTTAGAGAATTGAAGAAAGTCCTAGAAGAAATGGTAAAGTGTACTTGAGAGAAGAAAAGGTTATGCCACTCAGCTATTTAAATTCACTTAGACTTGAATTTTGATGCAACTAGTGCAAACAGAAATACAGTAAAGTTTTATCTGTGGCTGAATCAGACAGCAGATTTTGCATTATTTTGAGTGATTGGTTAGAATTAACCTCAGAAACGTCTCTTGAGAATCAATGACATCATAAAAAATAGTGAAGATGACTCTCCAGATCCCTGACTCCTGAACCAGAGTCATCTGATGTAGTTTTCTGAAGACGGATCATTTATAAGATGTAAACTTGAATGATTATATAATATATTGAGGGTTACTGTATCGATAGAGATTGAGGAGACTATATATAATTCATTGTTCACTGTGAAACTGACAGGATTACATGAACTTCTGATACTTATCTATATGGCAGATATCACTGCCTCATTTCATAGAAACCAATATAAAACATAGGGAGGTTAGGTTTCTTATTCAAGGTCATGTATAAGAGATGGAACTTGGAGCCAAAACTAATCTTTCCATCACACGCTATTAAAATCAGCTTTCTTGATTTTTACTTTGGATTGCATTTATAAAATTCAATTATTTCAATGGAAAACAAAGTTTCCATTTTATAACGTTCATGAGTCATTTTGATATAAAATGATAAATGAGTCATGCTTTAACTCCCTCCCTCCCTAACTTCCCCATCTTCCTCCTACCTCCCACATATTCATTAATACAGTGCATCCATGAAAGTAAAGTATTTTTTCAAAATATGGATTCCTGAGTCACTATGTCAATCAAATATTATAGTTATATGTCAAGTAGTGTTTTCTCTTCTTGGTGTTAGTCATAGCATAAGGTTGGTTCTCTGTGTTTCACGGGGATTTTTATTTTGACTAAATTTATTGGTTTCTTTCAAGGTAATTGTTGTCCTTAGATTACCATTATTGAAACTAATTCCATACTTTAGTGTGGTAGACAGAATAAGTGTTTCTCAAAGATACCGATATCCTAATCCTTGCAGCCTGCAAATACATTACTTTACATGGTGAAAGGGATGTTGCAGATTTAATTAAATTAAGGGTCTTGAGATGGGGAGACTATCCTGGATTATCTGCTGGGGCCCAAGGTAATCAAGAGTCCTTAAAAGAGGGATGTGGGAGGATGAGAGTCAGAGAAGGGAAGAGACAGAGGAAGTGTAACTGTGCAAACTGGGTTTCAGCCACTTAGTACCTTGAATCTACATGACCCAGTGATTTGTCTTGAAGGAAATAGGTTTATATTAACAGGGTCTCAACCTTGGTGGTGTTGAGAGCACTCCTGCTCAGAGCCCTTCTTTCCCATGAGATGTGGAATTTCCCTTGCTCCCCAAAAGGCCAAAACCATGCCCAGAAGTTCCCATACCCTTATCTGTCCTTAGGGTGGTCACACACACACAGATCTACATCCTCTCCAGAACATTCACTTGTGGGTTTCAGAGTCACCATCTTCTTGCAGAAGCTCTCTCCTTCAAAGTCTGCGATGTGCTGGCCTCAGCCTCCACTTAATGGTTCAGGAAGCCATGTGCTGTGTTATACTGTCCCAGAAGCTAGAGCCCAGGGAGGCACACGTTCCTGCATGGGACCCTGCCTCCAAGAGTGGGTTCCCATCCTCTGCGGGGCCTAAGCTCCTGGTGGGCCTCTCATCTCTTGGTCCCGTGAGCACTTCCACCCATGTGGGGAGCAGGGCCAGAGGCACAGAATGTCCAAATGCCAAAAGCCCAAATGGAGAGAGTTTGTACCAAGCTCCAAAGTCATACCAAGAGCCCCTGTACCAAGGGAGTGGCCTCCTTCAGAAATGCAGGAGTCTGCAGCTCAGCATTCCTGGTTGCAGTTCATCTCTGAGCATCTCTCAGTAGTCTGGATGCACAGGCCAGGCTCTTCCTCACTGCATCAGCTTCTCTCCTCTGGAGCCACCTTTACTCCAGCCATCAGCTCACTAGTGTGTCTGTGTGGTCGGCCAGGCAGGTCTACCTCTGCCACCATCTTCTACAGGCAGACCTACGGACCTCGTGGTTGACATCCAGACCTCCTGGTAGACTTCCCATCTGTGTCTGAACCTGCTCCAGTTTTACGTGCTTGGCTCAGAACTTCCTGGCCACGGAATATGCAGCTCTTCCTATGGTGCATTAGGGTCCTCCATTTTTGTCAGCTCCCCAATGTCTTTGATCCTCTTTAGGCCGCCATCTTTAGTCAGGGCATGAGCTCCCAACCACGCAAAGGCACCTAGGATGATCGTCTGTCCCAGCAGCTCATGCAGACACTGTATGAACACCCCTTCCTCTATCCCGCTTTGTCACAAGTCATTCTGCTGGCATACATTCACAGCCACACACACCATTTGTCCCAAGCAGCTTCCACAGCTCCTCCCTTCCGGAACGCTCTGGCTGTTAATCTGCCTTTGTTATGCAATGTACTCTTCACTCTGTGGGCATCCCCACTCCCTCTGCATTTTTTCAGGATTTAGGGGTTCCCCTAGAGATGGTGGGGTTCTTCTATGTTCAGGGTCCCATGCTCTGTACTCCATTACAGCAGAAGCTGAAGTGATGTACTTTGCAGATGGAGGGAGGGGCCACATATCAAGGAATGCAGATGGTCTCTAGAAGCTGGAAAAGCAAGAAAACTGACTCTCCCCCAAAGCTCCCAGAGGAATGCGGCCCTGTCCTCACCTTGATTTTGGTCGAGTGAAAGTCATTACACATTTCTCACCTCCAGAACTACATAATAATAAATTAGAGTTGTTTTAAACCACTAAGTGTGTGGTAATTTGTTATAGCAGCAATAGGAAACTAATAGATTCCGCATATCCCCTTACAACCAAATTTTATTGGGCAGTATTTCACTCAGATAATATGGCTAATATGTGGTCATCATCCAAAAACTGATGTGTTTGTGGTAACGACCTTGATTATTTTTTAGAGTCATATTCCAATTAGAAACTTCAGGGAGTAACAGAATACAACTTTTCTATTGTCAGTTCTTTGTTGCAGACGAGTTTATATAACTCCTTAAGGTCCTGGATGTCTTATGCATTATATTTAAACTACTATCCTTAGAGCAGTGATGTAGCAGATCCAAATTAAATGTTTTCCATGGTGGCACATTCTTCCAAAGCTGACAAGTGCCAATGAACAGAGAATATATATATATTCTCTGATTTAAAAGATTTTAAAAGATTTTATTTATTTATTTTTAGAGAGAAGGGAAGGGAGGGAGAAAGAGAGGGAGAAAAACATCCATGTGTGACAGAACATCGACTGGTTGCCTCTCATATTTCCCCAATCAGGGACCTGGCCCACAATCCAGGCATGTGCCCTGACTGGGAATTGAACCATCAGCCTTTTGGTTCGCAGACCAGCACTCAACCCACTGAGCCACACCAGCCGGGGCTCCTATAAATGGAGTTTAAAAACCATATTGTGCCAACCCTCATGTATGAAAATAGTCATATCTTATAATATAATCTTTAGAAAAATTATAAAGCAAATGCAGTGATTTTGATATTCAAAAAAGTTTAATAACTACATTTTATAAATATAAATATATGGGATCTCTACATTAGTATGAATATAAAATTTTAAATAATCAAGATAAACTCAAATTTTCAATTAAACAGCATCAAATAGTTTAAAATCATAATAGGTTATGATTACTATTTTAAAATCTTGTTTCTCACAATTGGTTTGGAACTCTACTGCATAACTAATAAGGATTTTTAAAAATTTAGTTTTGAAAAAGTGAACAAATGAAAAATTGATGCAAAATCATGTAGAACAGAGTCAGTTTGGTAATAGGAAACTTAGAAAATGTTAGTAATGGTTAATATTTTTTGAGTGTTGAAAATAATCTAAGCAGATGTAAACACAATGATCACTATTTGTTTCCAATTTTACAGAAGACACAACCGAGGTAGAGGAAAGTTAAATAATATACTCAAGCTTTACAGCAAATATCTGGTAAGGCTAAGGTTTGTGAATAGAACCTACGTATAGAATGGCTCACAAGTGTTTAATGACTACCTATACTAGGTATTGACTAGAAGCTTTAGATACATTTGGAAATTTTAATGAAGAATATAACATTAAATAGATAATTAAAAGTGGCAAAAAGCAATCAGAGTACAGGATGGCATGCAATAAAATGAATAGTCCTCTGACTCATATTTTCTTATTTCCATACTCCTCAGAATTACATACTTTCAACTATTGATTCTTTTTTTTCCTAGTGGTTACACGCATAAATATAAATGATATGCTTATGCTACTATGTCTTTTTTCATCAATTTTAATGTGACAATATTTTCCTTTTGATTCCATCTTTAATTTTTTTGTCTCCTCACCCAAGGACAGTTTTAAAAATTGTTTTTAGAGAAGGGAGAAAAAGAAAGAGAGAAAGAGAAACATCATTGTGGGAGAGAAGGAGCGATTGGCTGCCTTTTTATAAGTGCCTCAGCCGGGAATTAAGCATCCAACTTGGTTATGGACCCTGACTGGGAATCGAAACTGCAACCTGTTTGTTTTACGGGACAGCACTCGAACTGAGCCACACCAACCAGGGCCCATCCTTAATTTATAATTGAATTGGTACTGCACTCTTGTCTCAAGAAAAATTTTCTCTCAGCATCTGAAGGAAGTCCAAGACTTCTTAGCATCCAATATAGCTGATGTAAAATTTTTTAGTCTGCAATATAGTGATTCTTCTTTGAATACAAACAAATCTTTTTTCCCTCTCTCTGGAACTTTTCAACATTTCTCTTTAACCTAATGTGCTAAAAATTTCACTTCAGGTATATTGTAGATATGGTTCTTTTTTTATTCATCTTCCTCAAAACAATGGATTTTTGTAAACTAAAGTTGCATATTGACTATGGGAAATTTTGTTTTAATAAACCTTATGTAATTTTCTTTTATCCATTTTCTATTATATTTCTAGAACTACTGCTAATTTAGTTTTGGGTTTCCTGGAATAATTCTCTATGTTGCTTAACATTTCTTTGAATGTTTTATTTCATAGTGTTGCTTTACATTCTGCAAGATTTCCTTGGCTTTTGTTTGCTTCATACTAACTACTGATTTCTTTTTTAATTTTGGCAATCCCATTTTTAATTTCTAAGAACTCAAAATTCCCCTCCCCCCCCAGCTGTTTCTGTTTTCATGAAATAAGCTCTCGAATCCCTTTGAGCATAACAAATAAAGATGAAATTTTTTCTACTCTGATTTATTACTATTTCTTTATCTTGCTCCTTTTTGAAAAACAAAATGCTGGGGAATGTTTCATAACTCTTCTTCTTTTTTTTTTTTTAAGATTTCATTTATTTTATTTTTAGAGAGGAGAAAGGGAGGGGGAGAGGGAGAAAAACATCAGTGTGTGGTTGCCTCTCAGGCACCCCCTACTGGGGCCCTGGCCCACAACCCAGGCATGTGCCCTGACTGGGGAATCAAACCAGTGACCATTTGGTTCTCAGGCCTTCGCTCAACCTACGGAGCTACACCAGCCAGGGTATTATAGCTCTTAAAAATGTAGGTCCCAGGAGGCAGACTTCTGGTTTTCAATCTCAGCTCTATCACTTATTAACTGCATGGCCTTGGACAAGTGATTAAACTTTTAATGTAGCCTAGTCCCCCAATTGCAACATAGTGACTACAACAGCACTTGCCTAACAGAGATTAAATTTTAGGGTTTAGGATTAAATAAATTGAAAATTTAAAGACATTGAGTGGTCTTTGTTATATAGTAAGTACTAACAAATAATAGCCAGAATTATTGGTTCTCCACATTGTTCCCACGATCCATGTTTTTCTGTTCTTATTGAAAAAGAAGGCATACTTTATTACAGGTGGCCAGTGTGGATATAGGTGGATGTATTGTATATACATTAGTTTCCACACTGGCTTCTACCCCAACTGGCTAAGGTGCTCAGGATGCAAATGAGGTACTTCAGCGCACTTGGCCTACTTCACTTAACCAGATGCTTAGAAAGCCAGAGTTCAGCTGGGCCCTTAGAAGCCAGGGAGAGGAGAGACTTTTCCTCCTCAGGCATACAGGAAGCCTTAGTTTGAAAGGGAAGCTTGTTCACTTTTTTTGTGATAAACCCTACCCTGTTTATCCTGGAGGTAAATGCTGGGCTGCAATTCCAGTTTTTCTGCCTGCAGGAGGGATGAAGGAGTCGGGCTGGAGAGGTGGAGCGAGCTGGAGGCGGAAGTTCTTTTAATCCCAGTTTTAGCTTCATTCCTCGCTCCCATCCTTCATGCTGTCAACTGCGAGCTCTCAGTGCTACTGCAGGAAGATTGGCGCCCACCGAGCTTCCTCACGGGCTTGCTTTGGAATGTGGATTCCTCCCCTTTGTTGTTGTGGTTTCTTTGGCCCGCAGCTCTCAGCCGCGCCGATCTTCCCAGAGTTCGTTGAAATCTCTTATCTGCTATTGAGTAAACCCACCCCCTACCTTCACTTTATTTTTATCAGTTTATTCCCTTTTCCACTTCCTAAGAGTCATTTACATGGCTCTGGGGGCAAGGGTCCTGACTCAAGAGAGACAAACTTTGTGCTTAGATTAAAATGTTGACCAATCCCCTCCCCCACCTCGCTCATTTAATTTTCATTAAAGTTTACAATCGTACAACAAAGTACATGTTATTATTATTCCAATTTTATATATGAAAAATTTAAAAAGCGTCCCCAAGAGCTCATGGCTAGTGAGTGATAGTACCTGGGTTCAAATCTAGGTCTTTCTAATAATAAAAAAAAATCCTCAACTTTTTCTCTAAAATTCAAGGCTGTAGACTTGAAATAAGAATAAACAGTATGACCACTTAATACTAAGCGCACAATAAAAAATTAAAATGTTAGTTATACAGATTTTAACACTATATAGATAAGTTAGTAAAATTATTATGAAACAGCCCACAAATCACACCAGACAGCTTAAAACTGGTTCTGATCCCTTAAAGCAGATTGGTAGTTAACACAGTTTGTGAGTTATTTTACAGAAACAGCCCCGCATATGTGCCACCCCTGTCCTGAAGCTGCACCTAGGACCAAAGTCTCGCCCATCCCTGCGGAACCAAAGCATGGGGACATGACCGGACCTCTAACCTCTGGAACCCTTTCACAAGTTTATTGTCCAGAAAGACCCAGTGTTGCAGCCTCGTAGTATAAAATGGCCAAGTTCCCAAACTCTCCAATCAAAACTTACCCTACCAGCGCTTCTGCACACCTGTTTTCCCCCAACTCCTTAAAAACCTGCCCTGAACCACAGAAAGAGGAAACAGATTTTGAGTGGCATCTCCTATCTTCTTGTGGGCCGACTCAAGAATAATAAAGACTCTTCCTTTTTCTCAAAAGTCATAGTTTCGGCTCCTACGCACATTGGGTAGAGGCCCCTGGTTTGGTAACCAGGTCCATTAATTTTTAAAATTTAAGGTGTGGATTTTTTCACATAGTGCTGGTGTCTAGTTACTATAATTATGAAGTCTGGGAAGTTTTTGATTCCTATGATTTGAAGACCTATGTCGTTTATTCTTTGTCCAATTCAAGCCAGTGTTATTCCTAGTTTAGGTATTAGAATCTATGCCACAGTGAGACCTAGACTTTACATTTCTCCCCTAGGCCCTGTTAGGTGCAAAAGCCCTCAGCTATGTTTCTCCAGAAGCAAATACAGTATGATGTAAAACCAAAGTTAACCCAAAATGACCACTCTAGCAGAGGTCTGAATTACTATCTCAGACCCACATTTTCTCACTCAAAAGACACTATGAGAAAAAAATGTTAACAGCCTGTCAAGATTTTAATGGATTTGTAGTGAAAACATTACTACTAAACATAACAAGCCAATAACTCCTTGCATTTAAATTTGAGAAAACAAATATGATGTTATTGTTACTCTAAAAATTATACTTTGTAATGTCTCTTAACAATCCACCAGTTAATGCAACCTGAGGGGAAAATGAGATTATCTCTGTATTTAACCAAAAATGCTATATTAAATTGTTGAGTCCAGCTGACCATCAAACCAGAAACTACTGATTCCTTTTTATAGTTTTGGACAAAATTTGTGATGTTAGCACTTACAAAGAAAAAATTCTGGAAGATAAAGCAAGGAGGTTTCTTCAGATGATTAGTGGCTGTTTCCAGATAACTCTTCATGACCACATGACCACTAAGAATAAACTTTGTCTGTGATTAGTTCTTTCTCTTAATAAGGTTTTGCACATAACTCAGACTTTAAAAGCAGAAGTATAGATATTCAGAGAAATATTAATAGAAGAAAAGTATTTTCCTAAGTTTTCCTAACAATAAATACCATTATTGATCCAGGTTTCTAATAAAACAATACGTTAACACAATTTTAAGTTCCTATTGGTGCAAATTTTTACAAGTCTCCTGCCCAATGTCATTAGGATTTTTCTTTACACACAAAAGGTCTGATTTTTATTGCTCAAATAGGGTACCTAGTTGGCATGCTCAGCTAAATACATTTTTAGTTAATATGTGAATTTTTCTTAGCTGAAATATTTCATTTGCTATCTTTTCTATTAATATTGCTATGATTTTCTTATTTAAATGTAGAAATCTATGTAGGCATGAGAAATAAGAAATGGGGTCCAGTTTTTGCAAAGTTATGGATTGCAGTTGAATTGAGGATTAATACCATTTATTTTAACAGCTAGAGCTGGAGCCAAAGCATGTCGGTTTGCATTCTTTATTTCTCTTAAGTGGCATTTCTTGTGAAAGATTTTGTTTGTATTGCTGTAGTCAGAGAAAAATGAACTCAAAGCAAGTTGGACATGGAAAGTTTTCTGAAAGAATAAAATGCACATGTTCTTGACCATCGCCACCTGTTTCAGCTCAGATTTGAACCCCAAGTTTTAAACCCTTAAGAAGCATCAAAAATTTAATATTGCTGTTTATGTTACAGCGGCTTCTGATTCTAAGAACATGCCCGAGGAACCAGAAGTTGCCAAAAAGGAGTTTAATCATAGAACACAAGGGAAGCTGGATAGCTTCACTTTCAACTTGCATTGCAGTGGAATCAATATCTCATCTTTTGTAAGGCAGTATAATATTTTTATCTCTTTTGGAATGACTTTTTATTATAAAATAAATTTGTGTCGGTCAAAACGTGTTCAATTACTACATAGCTATTCCTTTGGTCATATAATCAGGTCCAAAATAAATCCACGCTATAACCTGCCTACATTCAAGTTGGGGGGAAATAAAGATCTTTGTATTTGCTAGATTTACTTCTAAAACTATTCTATCAATGAGAATAGGATCGGCTCCGCCCCCAAATTTAGAGTTCAAATGTGTTTCAGATTATTCTCTCAAATATATACAATGCAGTTAATTTGTTTAAAACATATTGATTCCCACTGGGCAGCTCTACCTCGGAGGAACTGATTTCTATCTAAGTATGTAAACTTTTGCTTTTCCCCTGGACACACACACAGTGAATGTTTTCACATCGAAAGTGAGGATGTAAATGAAGGCCTGCCAGTCTCTGTCTGGTTCTGGTTACAAGGTCTGTTTGTTGACATCACAGATGAAGGCCTGCTGTGTCTCTGGCTCTGTCTACTCCATTTCCCCTCTAATTAGGCTTTGCCCTCAATTAAGTTAATGATGCAACTTTTCCTATAGATCATTTGCCCTTTCAATCAATTAATAGAATATGAGGGTGCATCCCTCCTTGGCTTGGGACTCATTGCCTGAGGGCAGGCTGCTCTGCTCCCAGAAACATCACAGAAGCAAAAGCAAGATGCTCACCACTGTATCACATATTATCCCTAAGAACATCGGCCTCGTGGAAGCCTTAACTAAACTGCATTTGATTACCGATTTGTGTCAGCGTAAAGAATTTCCTGAAACAGCAGAGCAAGTCAAAATATTGACGGGTGTGAATGTAAGGCAGTTCAAAATAAGTTGAGGGTCAATATTTTAAAAGAGCAAATAAAGACCCCTGCAATGCCAAATAGAATCATGGCGCACACACACACGCCCACTCTTAGAAGACCTAGACAAATCATTGAAATTTGCGTTATCAATGGAAGAAATAAAAACAATCTCTCTCAGACAAGAGACTGCTGTTTTGTCAGCCTGTACTTAAGAGATTATGAAATGGATTTAAACAATTTAATTTTAAATAATAAAAAGATAACCACAATGAGATTACTGTGGAACCCATATGTCATCTGTACCAACATTTGAATGTTGGGAAGATCAAGATTTTAAGATCATGTTAATAAACGTTTTCTTGAAATGTGTGAAAATTCCGTTAATAAACAAGGAACATGGGTATTTAGCATTTTACTAAAGGGCGGAAATAAAAGAGACATAGAACAGCTGAGGGTTTTACACAGATGAGAAAAACTGGCTCCAAATGGTTCATGAATCTCTCCCAGAATATTATTTGTATAAGAGAAACGTGAACATTCCATTGTTTAAACAAAGGCATGTTTTTATATATCTAATTATTATTTTACTTGTAACACATGACCATCTTTTAATAAAAAGAACTTGGCTTTTAATAGAAGCCTCGAATAAAAAGAAATACTTCCACTAAAAACTTTTTAAAATATTACATTACAAAGACACACTAAAGGAAAAGGGTCTGTAGATTTTGCTGGTGGAAGAGAATATTGAAAAAGACTATTTCATATAATGTAAACATTGATGAGAGAATATCACTGAAGCACATCTCTCATTTCATGGCGGCGGGAGGAGGCTTATGCTATAGCAGGAGGTTTAAATTAGACACTAGGAATGCACTGTGCCAAAAGATGGAGAACAATGAGCCGTACAGGTGGTGTATAGAGGATTCTTTCCAAAGATGTTGAATACAAAGGATACGTAGATCATCTTCTTTCTAATTTGCCCCCCTGGTAGCAGTACAGGAAAGTAACAATGGAGCCCACCCCGCGAAGGTCCAGTTAGACTTAGAGAAGGGGAAGCAACTCAGCCTGAACCACAGCAAGTAGCGGGTGAAAAGCGGTGTTGCAGTTCACTCAGAAGTCACTCTACAGCCCAGGCTCTTTCCACATAATCAAAAGTAAAAGATAATTAACGGACATAAAAGAATCAGAGATGTTTATGTTACTTTGGGATGTGGGACAAGGGTAAGAGCTGGGGCAGCATGAACCAGGATCCTGAATCCATAGGAGGGGTCGGATGGTGGCTGTGCTCTGTTTCACTCAAGAGGAGAGGGACTCAGGGAAAAAAGAAATGGAGATTCTCAGAGACCATTGTCAGGAATGTGTCTAAGTTTACAATGAATGGGACAAAGGCTTTGTAAGCAGGTGCGGCCTTGGGAGTTTTAAGATTGTAGCCCCTGGCACTAAAGGCATAACCTAAAGGCTGTTACATTTAGGCTGATATCCCATGGTCATTTGATACAACTTATTTGATCTTGGGCCAGTGAATAAAGAATTGATTTTATGACTGTCATTACTTCTTTAGGAGTATAGAGCATATTAGCTGGAAAGGAGGCATTTGATTCACAATTCAAATATTTACACATGGAATACTACCTAGCCATTAAAAAAGAAGGAAATCTTACCTTTTGTGACAGCATAAGCAGACCTGGAGATTATTATGCTAAGTGAAATAAGCCATTCAGAGTATGGCAAATACTATATGATCTCATTTATATGTGGAATCTAATGAGCAAGATAAACTGACAAAACAAAATAGAAACAGAGGAATGGATACATGGAATAGATGGACAGCTGTCAGAGGGGGGAGACTGGATGAAAAACGTGAAGGGCGCAGCCAAAGAACATATATGACCCATTGTCACAGACAACAGTGTAGTGATGGCCAGAGGAAAAGGGGGGTGAGGGAGGGAGGAGGTAGACAGGGTTGGGGACTGAGACACGTGTAATAGTGTAAACAATAAAAACAAAGAAAAAATAAAAACAAACAAAGCTATCTGTATGTCTGTAGGCCACAATCTTTTTCACCTGCCTTCTTCTGTAATCATTATTTCACTTGGAACTTCCTCTAGCCTTTCTCCAATTTTTGAACTGACCCTGAAACAGGAAGGACTGATTCCACTTTATTTAGTGGATTTGGAGCCTTGATGCACTAACATTTTAAGTATACACTATACTGTTTCGTCTTTTAACTCTGAATTTTGCTAATGGTATGGTGCTAGATAAAAGAGCAATGGACCAATAAAAGACCTGGGAGCCAGAAAAAATGGGATGCCCTTCAAACACATTCTTTATTTTGCTTCCTGTGACTAAATGCCTTCTTCACTCTTTGACTCATTAGTTCTTGGTCATTTGGTTGATTCCTCGGCAAAGAAGGATGAGGGAAATAACTCCTCCATGAACATCTTTAATTTGCACCTTTTTCTTATTTATTTCTTCTTAAGTACCTTTCGCCACAGTGTACTTATCTTCTCATAGGCTATGCAGTTAGCCAGTGAAAAATTCACAACTAGTTTTATAATGGAGAAAATCTTGTAGCACATTTCACAGATATCTGAAGTAAGTTTAAGGTGTACCTCTGCACTTACTCAAATAGATCGAAGATACCAAAAACACTGGTCAATCTAGAGAGCTCCACATTGTGCCGTTTTCCCAGCTAACCTTTCGTAATTACTAATTTTTCTTTTACTAGTTTACTATTACTTTCCATATACAGACCAAGGTTAAGCTAATTTTGTGGACAGATATGTTTTGAATTGAAGAGGACAACCTCCCTCTAGTCTTCTATGGTTGTATCCCATCATGTCTCAATGTATTGCCTCTTTAGTGGCCCATTTCACCCCAGATCAGCCACCCTCAGTAAGGCACCTTTGCATTTTTCTCTCTCTGAGGAGGGCTTCACTCTTTCTCTGTTCCGAAGGTCCCATATGTTTCTTCCAGTTCCTTCCTCCCTGAGTGTGTGTGTACAGTGCTTGTGGGGGTGGGGGAAGGGGGGTTATAATTTTCTGTGATCTGACACCTTTCCCTGGGTCATTCCTCACAGTTTTTATTTTTAACGAATGTTCTTAAACTGCTGTCAGTGAATTCGAATTATCTGAGAACTTAAAAAAGTAGGTTTTAATGTGGATGATAATTGACAAAAACATCAATACAAGCATATTTCAAGTCGCTTTGCTATCTCCCTATGAGGTAAGTGACATGGTTAACATTTTACAGATAAAAACCAAACTAAGATTCAGGGAAATGAAACAAAGTTTATAAAGTCACACATTGCTAAGTGACAGAGCCAGACTCAAACCCAGATATTTTGGTTCAAAGCCCAAATATCTCAACGAGACAGAGTGAATTCTGACAATGGTAGTTGCCACCCACCAGGGATGACCTAGGCTAGGTCATAAGTTGCACAGGACTATTTATTTCTCTGTCCAAGCGTTCTCTGTGCTGGCAATTCACAGCTTTTTGCGCATTTATATCATCAATCTTGTCCATTCTCGAAAGTATGTCACCTTGCCTCCTGGTTACTGAGACAGAAGGAAAACTGAAGGGTCACAGACCAAATCAGATAACTAAATTTTATTCTCAATTTCAAGTCAATGGATACTTGCCTGAGGCTGACTGCTCCTCACCTGGGAGAGTAAAACCGAAGAACTTTATTGCTGGCTCTGTGAGCCCTGCGGCATTGCTACTCTGAATGGAGTTTTCAAGGGTTTTCGGGATTGTTAAATTAGCCAAAATGAGTAGCAGTTGAGGGAGCATGTAGCGGAACACATAATTTGCACTATGAGTTTTCTGTTTGTTATGTGCATACTTTTGGAAACCTTAAGAGCCATTTGTTACTCTTGAAGTAGGATTGTAAACTCTTCACATAATTACTGTGGCATTCTTATTTAAAGTAGCGATGAGATCTTTCTTTTCCTTCCACCTCTATTATCTGTCCCCAATCTCCCCATAGTTTAAGTCGTGTCCAACGTGTATATGTGTGTGTGTATATGTGTTTGCGTATACGAGGGGTTACCCCCCAAAACAGAATTATCTTCTGGAGGGCAGGTATCTTGTAGTACAGTGTTTCCCTGCTAGGCGAGTGTTCTAGGAACCCATCTGTATCAGTGCACCAGTTGGCATGATTGTGAGAGGCTCTGTTCCACTTCAGTGAATAATTTTTTAAGACTCTCTCAACGCATTTGCCCATTTCAAGATGGTTGATCTACAAGCACACCTGCCCACACTGCACAGAGTGTTCAGCAGTTTTTTACCCAAAATGGCATGACCCCCTGCGTACACCCTCCCCATTCACCTACTCTTGCCCCAAGCAACTTTTCTTTGTTTCCCTTCATAAAAAAAATCCTGAAAGGGAAAAGTTTTGCCAATGTGGGAAGCAGTGAAACAAAAAATGGCAGATGCAGTATAAAGCATGAAAACTGACAAGTTCAAAAACTGTTTCGAGCAGTGGAAAAAATGTCTCAATATGTGTATCGTATCAAATGGAGAGTACTTTGAAGGTGACTTAAGTTTAAACACATAAGAATACACAATTTTTTAGAAATAAATTCCAAGGTTTTTGGGGTTCCCTCTCGTATATGCACACATATACATAGATTTAAATTTACTTAAGATTTGAGTGTAAAGAGTCTTTTAAAAAATACTCCAGCACTTCCATATGCAAATAAGTGCTGCTCCCTGCAGACTAGTCTGTTACCCCGGAAAGTTTATAAATTGTGATGACTACATTACTATAACTCTAACTTTTTAGTGTTTTTTTTTAAGACTCTTTCAGAATCCTAGCTATTTCACTGAAACTTGAGTTCAGGAATACAGTGAATAAATTAGGTAAATCTCTTTCTGTTGTGTTTATTGATCAGGGGCAGCATGACCCAGAGGATATGCAATCTTTAAAAAAAAGCAGTGAGCTTACCTGATTTATAAAACAGCTCTAATTACAAGTGCAACAGTACAATTGACTTTCTAAAAATTAAGTGATCATTAATACTGTCCAAGCAGAGATAAGGTAACTATGAGTTATATCTTCACTTCTGACATTTTATTCTAATGATAGATCCTATATGCAACAATTTGCATTTTCACGTAGACAATGCCAAAGCCAGACCCTTGTTTTCTTCCCCCTCATATACGCTGCTCTCAAAGTCTTTCTTTCTTTCTTTTTTAAAAAATATTTTATTTATTTTAGAGAGAGGGGAAAGGAGGGCGAGAGGGAGGGAAACATCAATGTGTGGTTGCCTCTCACATGCCCCCAACTGGGGACCCGGCTAGCAACCCAGGCATGCGCCCTGACTGGGAATCAAACTGGTGACTTTGTGGTTTGCAGACTGGTACTGAATCCACCGAGCCACACCAGCCAGGGCCTTCAAAGTCTTTCTTATTACAAGAAATGGCAACATTGTCCACCAAAAACCTAAAGGCCATACTGTTACTGAACAACAACAAAAAATGGACCTGGCTTCCTGTTGCCACAAAAGCCAAACTTGCGAGGCAGATGCTGGTATAAAAAGAAAGAGGTTTTATTCAGGTCCTGTACAGTCTGGGAAAATAGTGGACTCTTTTCTCATAGTCCATCTCATAGCAAGTCAAAGGCAAAAGCCAGTGTCCAGAGCTCCTGCTCCAATTTAAAATACAGTCCTTTGAAGCCTGCAGGTGGCTGCTAAGTGGTCCAGATAGCTCGGCTGGTTCCTGGCTACTGTCCGTTTCAGGCTTCCTCTCAGGGGCTGTGTGTGGAGCCTGCATGGCCATGGGTCATGCAGTTGCCAGGGCCACATGGTTGTTTGCTCCAGGGTAAGAGAGGTCACAAACACATGGGCTTGTGCATCATCATGTGGGCATGAGAGAGATAAGAGAGAGAGAGGGAGGCTCCCTCCTGGAGGCCACGGGTCATGTGACTGCTAGGCTATGTAACCCATGGAGTGAACAGGCCAGTGCACCATGTGAGTGCAGGTCATGACCAAGAGAGAGCATGAGCAAGAGAGGGAGAGAGCTTCTCTGTTACCCTGGAATTATACTAGCTTAAGTGTGAGATGGCCCAGATGCTTTCTCAAAATCACCAATCACCTTCCCAAACTTTTGCATGCTTTGGAGGTGTCAACCTCCCAAACAATCCCTTCTTTCCCCAGGCTAGACCGATAAGCCTCTTCGGTCCAGAACCTCCTCCTGTGCCATTTTGACTTTCTATAGCACACGTGCCTGCCTTCCCCTGGGCCCACCCCCAACCTGGCACCAGAAGCAGGGAGAACCTTTTTCTTCTTTGCAATTACCTTGCCAACCTTTCATGTCCTCAGTGTAAGAACCTTCCCCACCATCATCTTGGCCAGTGGGTGAAGACTTCCTGGTGTCCAGCGCAGACTATCTATAGTAACAACACTCGATCCACTTCTTTCCCTCATCTTTATGCATGCAAGCAACCAGCAAATCCTAGCAACTATATCTGCCAAACTATATCTTCATCTATATACTTTTCTGCCTTCTAATGTTACCTGTTACCACTTAGCTCTTGCCTGAATTATTTACTTGAACTTCTTTCTATCTTGTCTCTATTTTCCCTCTTTTCTACTTAGAATCTGCTCTTTATACAGAAACCATAGTGAAGTTTTTGAAACTTAAATTGCATCATTGTCCTGCTTGCAACTCTTCAGTGAAGTCCTTTTCACTAAAATACAAAATTTGCACTCTCAACCATGATAGCAAAGTTAGAGGATTCCCTTATATAAATACCATGACATCTCCCTAGCATTCTGAACCCATTTTGTATAACTCTTTTTCCCCATTGTGAAACTTCAGCTATGCTGTGGTTTTTTTAGTATTTTTTTGTTTTTGTTTTTGTTTTTGTTTTTGTTTTTTGGTACCTTCAAACATGACAGGATTCATTTTGCTTTGGGGTCTTCGCACTGGTTGGCCTCTCTCCTTAGGATTTCTTTCCCAGATCTTTACACGTCTGGTTTCTTTTGTGATTTAGGCTTTCAAGTTTAACATCACCTCTTTAGAGAAGTCTTCTTTAGTGGGTTGAATGGTGGTCCATATCCTAATCTTGACTGTAGTGAATGAGAACTTATTCTGAAAAATGGCCTTTACAGGCGTAATTAAGGATCTTGAGATGAGATTACCGTAGATGACCCAGGTGAGCTGATATCCAATGATAAGTGTCTTCAGAAGAGACACACAGAGGAGAGGCATGGAAAGAAGAGATGGCCATGTGAAGACGGAGGCAGAGATTGGAGTTATGCAAACACAAGGAAGGCCTTAGGTCTTCAGAAGCTGGAAGAGGCAAGAGAAAATTCCCCCCTAGAGCATTTGAAGGGAACACAAGCCTGCTGACACCTTGATTTTAAACTTCTGACCTCCAGAACCTTGAAAGAATGAACTGATGTTATTTTAGGCCCCCATGTATATAGTAGTTTGTTAAGGCAGCCCTAGGAAACTGATGCATTTTCCCCAAACACGCAATCTAAAGTAGACTTTCAGTCACCCTCGGTGTTATTTTCTTCATGGCACTTATCACTATTTGATTATTTTTCCTCTTTCCTTGATTATTTTTTCTCTCTCACCTAGAATATAAATTTCAATAAAGAAACTATAATCTGTGTATTCACTATTATATCTTTAGAGCCTACAACCATGTCTAAAACATAGTAGATACAAAATAAATATTTTTAGATGAATAAATAAAGTATATACTGGAATAAGTAAATCATATACATTATAAATAAAGCATATATGTTTTGGGAGGAGGGATGAGATATTTCTAAGAGCCTAATCCAGGGGCTCATGATTTCATAATTTTAGTATTTTAAGAAGACTTTTTGACATTAAATTAGGAGCCATTTGTAGAAGAGCTACTTTTCCAAAGATGATCAGTATGGTAGAATATGCTGTCATATATGGACTATGAAGGAAAGAGACCATAGAGCTTTTTTCTCATTAGAAGAGAAATAATCTAGTTGAGAGTAATGAAAGCCGAGACCAAGGTAGTTCTAGAAAGAGTAAAGAAGAGGAAAATATAAAAAAGATACACCATTAATTATAAAGCAAACCAATTTGTAATTGAATAAAATGGATATATAGAGAAGTCAACATATGATAGGGGATTTTTGTTTACTAGTTCAGGAAAATTCCAAAATGACTGTGGATGATAGACTTGAGCTTACAAAACTGCATCACAAGCTCACTTATATTAATATTCCTACTCACCCCAAAAGTGAAAAGTTCTTTTTTATTTATACCTTTTGAGTGATTGATGAGGTGTGTGTCTGAAGGTTGAATGTACCTAGCTGAATGTGAAATAAGCATTTCAGAGGGTATTTCCTGTGAATCAATGAGTCACCTCAGTTCTTTTTGATGGTTATTTTAGAATAACAGGAGTAATCCAGTAAATTATTACTTGATCCTAATGTATGAGAACAAGTTTATTCTATAAAAGTATGTTTTCTTGATAAATGGAAATTGAAAAGTTACCTGAAGCATTTCTTGGGAAGATAGATGTTTTTGATTTTTATAATTACAGAGGATAAAATATGTCAATTATATTACAGAAAGTGCTGTTCTTTTTCTGGATTGTCTCCTATATGTAATAGAAATAAATCTCTATTGTTTTATTCTATTGTATCCATCTAAATAATTTTCAAAGCAAATTAAATTCCTGAGATGAGTGGCAGAAATGGATCAGTAATCACATTATGAAAAAAAATAAATGAGGCTGGATAGGAAGTCAGGAGAATTCCTTGGTGAGGAGAATGGAGAAACTGAGACACACAGTTGAACACACTGGCCGAGCAATTTGCAGTCAAAACAGAAGGTCACCTCCCTAGAGGAAACATCAGGTCTCAGTTGTATTTTAGCTCCATGCCCAGAAAAGTAGCAAAACTAGGTGGGCAATGCCAGGACCAGCTGCAATGACCAATGATCCCATGCCTTAGCACCCACCAATCAGTGGAGACCACAACGCCGAAAAAGCACATCTAGAAAACTAATGAATGTTTAGGTGAAACCCTCCCCTGAGATTCCCACCTGCAAGAGAGTGATAAAAACTCTTAAGACAAAGGACTTAGTGTGTGCTCTCCTTCCAAGGGGCATGCCTACGCCTTTCCCTTCCCCCTACTCTTCCCCCACAAGTACACATCTCCTAAACTTTAAGGGCCCCCACAAGACTTGCAACCAGGGGTGCAATAGGCAACAGCAGCTCATCCAGGGCTAACCCCCAGAACCTGTCTCCAGTGCCCCCTTTTCTCTGACTTCCCAGTGCACCGAAGCAGCCCTGCCTCAACTCATTTCTTTCCTATAACATTTCTAGAGAGCCCAAAAGGCCCAGCATAGGTCTCTCCTGTTGCTTTCTGTGCTAAGCCTTTCTTACCACACTGTCCCCAGCTTTAATAAACGTACCCTCAATGGTACCTGGACTCATGTTGTGAAGTCTTTTCTGCACAAAATCAAAAACCCACATACTTTCAGCTGGCCCTAGGCAGACCCACTCAGGGCCAAGCCCCCTTTCTGATAACATAGCAAAAACATAGCAAAAGAGAGAATTCTCCAGCAGGAAGAGAAATTGTTGTCTGCTTTTATTGTGTAGTTCAAACACAGAAAGAACCATCAAATCAGAAGCTTCAATTGTGGTGAATTTTTTAACAACTCACCCATAGATATTTATGTTATAAATCCACGCTTTACCAAAAATTATAGATAATTTGAGAAGTGTGAGGTTTTATGCTTCACTGTTGAAAACCATGTTGCATTTTTTCAAACTATTTAGAAAAAATAGTCCTCATACTTTACAAAATCAGATGTTAAAATATACCAATAGGTCGAGTAATATCACCTTATTGATGAAGGAATAAATCTTGTGAAAGAGTTAGGAAAAACTGGGATAGACTGACAGAGTACATTTCTTCCCTGAAAGGACAGTTGAGAAGCCCCTGAGACAGGTCATGACATATAGACCTAAAGCCTGCAGACTGGAGAAAGGTTTTGAACTGGGCTTCACTCCGAAAGAATAGGTTGTGCTGTGAAAAGCTGAGGTCACTTGACGGCATTTGGCTACAGAGTGAGAAGTCTTACCCTTGTATTTCATACTTGTATGTGAACTTGCTCTGAGAATAAACTGGAACTGATTAAGCCTAGAGTGAGTAATAATGAGAGTAGTGTGCTAGACATGAATCAAAATCTTGCCCCAATCATATTCCCATCTAAGAGACAGGTTCAGACTCACAGTCTCTGCTTTGTAAAATCTCCATGTTTGGTCACACATGACCTCACTTCTTTGTCGACCTCCCGCCAAGGCCAATTCCAATCTAAGAGCAACCTGTATATGGCTCCCCTGGAATTAAAATCTATATCCTGGCTTTAAAGACAGGACATAATCACAAAGCTTACGTCTTAGTACAGGTTAAAATTGTGCAGGAATAAATATTAAGCAAAGGAAGCTAGTCATTAGATAGAGAGGAATGGTGTCGCTATATGGAAAAAGAAATATACCGTGAAAGAGAAACACAGGGGATTGGGTAGCTGGGTCGATGTTAACTAGACTTACTGTGATGATCATTTTGCGATATACACAAATATCAAATCATTATACTGTTCACCTAAAACCAATATGTTATATGTCAATTATATCTCAATTTAAAAAAAACAACAACTACTGGCAGTTCCTTTGACACTTTACATTTGACGTTAATATGTTCTCTCAACAAACTCTCTTTTCTGGCAAGACCAGGCCAGAATAGGGTGACCAGCCATCCCCATCTGCATGGTATCGTACCAGTCTTAGCAGGGACAGTTGATTATCCTGTTAGTCTCTGTTTCTTGCAACTGAAAGAATGCTAACTAGAGCATTCGGTTACAGAAGAAAGATAGAAGCCAATAAATAAGTTGATAAAAGTTTAAATCAATAAGAAAAAAGACCCAGTAATTATATAGCTACAATATTGTGACTTTGAAGGAATCACAGAGAATAGTTATAAAAACCACAAATGTTGGAGGAAGACAGGATTTTCCAGTTCACATACTTTATATGCTATAGCTTTCCAAATAAATAAATGAGGTCTAAAATGGCTGGTTTGCTTAAGCTACAGTGAAACTATAACTAGAAAGCAGGTCTTATAAAACCAAATTCCTTGATATTTTATTACTCCACACTGCCTTTTTGTTGCTGCTACTTTTTAGACCATTACCTACTTTGTGTAATTTGTAAGTTCTATAAAGATGATTAAATAAACCAATTGTAATTTATAAGTTTTATAAAGACAATTAAATAAACCAATTGGTACTATAGTATATTAAGCTTTATTTTTATTTTACAAATATATTATTATCAGGTTTTTAAAATATAATATATAGTCATGCTAATATTTATATATTTTAATATTTATATAATGTTTTAACCAGTAAAACTATATTTTATATAATTATAAATATAACTTATATATAATATAATTAATAATATATAGTATATAATTACATATAATATAAATATATTTGTATGTGACATACTTATATGTAATCATTTTATGAAATTTATTACTTATACAGTTTAAATATATCTCTTAGAGTATATTAGATGTACTTTATTATATTTATATTACATACTGTGTGTATGCGTGTGAGTGCTTTAGGTCAGTGCCTCTCACATTTTAATTCGTATATAAATTACTTCACCTGGGATGTTATGAAAACACAGACACTGGTTCAGCGGGTGAGAGCCTGCATTTCTAACCAGCTCCCAGCAAATGCCAAGGTTTTATGTGCAATTGCCTGGTTTTCTCCATTATCTTTATCTGCACTAAGTTTAACCTCCATCTCCTCGCTACCCCCAAGTTTGAAGAGTGGAGAAACAAGACCAGCCAACTGAGTCAGGGTACAGGGCAAGGCAGCAGGCAGCAGGCTGGGCAAGCTAGTCCGCGTTCCGGTTGGATACAGTTCAGGCATAGACGGAAGGTTCTAGGGGCCTGAGAGTCAGGACAGTCGAAGTCCAGACTTCCGGAGGTGTGGAGCACCTCCGCAGCAAGGCTGTCTCCCGTAGGGGGTTAGCCGTACAAGGTTTTGATCAAGTTATTCTGTGCTTCGGGATCCAGGCCAGGTTTTGGAGATGAGATGGTGAGTGAGTAATGAAATTCATCCTAGGAACTCACAGTCTAGAAGGGAGGAAGTTTGAGGAGTAGGTGATTAACTCCACAAAGAAGAAAGAAAAATTACTAAGGGCCAGGCCATTAATTTAGGCAGTTAGTACCTAGTGGGGCTGAGGTCCAAGTAGGCAGAGTCCCTGGGAACAGGAAACGTAGGGGCTGAGATCTAAGCACGGAGTGTCCATGCAGCAGGGTGTGTAGGCGAGACTGCACGCGTAAGGTACGGGAACTGTACGCCATGGAAAGTGTGACGATATCTTCTGAGGCCAAGTGTTCCTGATTAAGAAAGAGGTGAAGTCAGACTAAGGGCAGGACTGGAGCCCAAGTCCAGGAAGATAGGTATGCCCGATGGGCAGAAGCCAGGCACCAGGCCATGACCAAATAACAAGAACACTGGACATAAAACAAGAGAAATCATTAACAGCAGAAAACCATTTAATGCTAGAAAAGGGTAAATCTAAAACGGCCAAAAAAAGTAAATCTCCTTGCCCCCTTCATTCCTCTTACAATCTATCCTCCAAATCACAATCCATTTTCAGACAATAGTCAAGAGCAACATATATCTTTGTTTCTTTGAGATGTTGTTAATTGGGAAGATTTGGCATTAAATGTGTACCACCTGTGTATCGAGACACTCAGAGCTGTGTATGACCTTGTCCTTCAAGGCAGTAAGTAATAAATGTAGAGCGTAAAGTTGCATTATTACATAATATTGTATATTTCTGTAGTCTAATACTTTTCAGGCTTGAAAGTACTTTCACAAGTATCTCCTTTAATCCTAACAGCCACACCACAAACATTACAAGGTTGGCACACCCCAGTCAAGAAAAAGGAAACTAAACCCTAGAGGGATTAATTACCAAAAGTACCAAAGGCAATGTACCAAAAAGTACCAAAGGCAAGTACCAAAAAGTACCAAAGGCAATGCAACTTCTAAGTTGCTGCACCAAAGTTTTTTACTTCAATCAGTGCTCCTTCTAAATTGTTAAAATGTAAAATATTTTGTCCAATATCAGATGTTTTGTTTCTAAATCCACTGGTGATTCGTCAGTCCATCAAAGTTTTTGGCTAAAATATTTGGATATTAGGATAGATGATAAGAAAAATCAAAACAGATATAAAAGGAAAACAAGTAGATCAGAATGGCCTTAGTCAGCAATACCATCGCAGATACCTTTGCGTATCAAAGAATAAAGAATCAAAATAAATAATTCTCAGGCAATCAAAAGCAAAGCTAAGCGATATAAATGACATGAGTGTCAAAAAAAAATGCAACACATGACTTGTCAAAAGACTGATAAAAGAAATAATTTTAAGAGCTCTGGGGAAAGGAAGATAAAAACTCAGCCAAAGTGTGAGGGACAAATGAGTGAGTAAAGCTGACAGTAACTATTTCACCTGTGGCCAACAAGAGCATGTGATTCACTACAAGAGGCCGTTTTTCTCTTCAGAGCCAGGGCTGAAGGACAGGTACATGCCTCATGAGGTCAGCAGGACGAAGCTGCACCTCTTATTCCGAAGTGAGTCTCCTGGAAAGTAGGCGTGGGATCTAGTGTTCATTCATGATGCCCATAGTGGAGGCTCTGTGAAAGGTGAGGGAAGAAGACCTATCTCCAAATGCTTATGTCAGTGTTAGAACAAAATAAATAAGGGGTAACCACAGACTTTTTTTCTCATAAGAAAAGAAGAGAGTTTAGAAGGTAGGAGTAGAATAGAAATTAATGAAATCCACATGAATAGTCTTAAAATTGAGCCATCTGTGCAAAAATGGAAGCCTGAGGTGGCTTTGATTTAAACTAAACATAATCCTGTTGATATGATTTATGGAATGATGGGAAATATATTAACCTTCGAGAAAAAGACCCTAAAGTTGAATCAGGATTGTGCCTTTGGCCACCTTCAGTGTGGGCCAAAGTGACAGGAAGTAGCTATTTCAAGCTGATCGTAAGACTGGTGAAGACATTCAAGACATGGTTCCATTTGGGGCTGAACTGTAAGCAACATTTTATCATCAGAAGAACCCCACTGGGGAAGGAGAGACAGAGTTAATATGGAACCAAAGTACTGAAAAACCTGGAAAGAAGCATAGAAAAGTTTGATTATAACTTTTATTTTAATAATGATGTGAGGTATCTTAGCAAATGGAAGCAATAACTACCAAGAAACATTTCTTTACAAATTTATATATTAGGGAAGAACAGAAGACAGATCAGAGATTGCAGATTTACTGTGTGCATGCTAAAGATGGGCTGCAGACATATTTGATGGCTTAAAGTGTATTTTTAAAAATCAGAAAATATTGCCAGTCTGATAATTTCATGTAAAAATATAAGATCTGTCTTCTCTTAAAAAAAAAAAACAACAACGAAAACTCAGGCCTGGCGTTGCACATGGCTGTAGCGAATGAGCCGGACTGAGCGGCAGGGCTCACCATAGACCTCTGTGACCGGCCCCGACGGGCCCCTGTAGAAATTTCAGTTTGCTCCATGCATTTCCCCTCCCCACTTCCACAGATGTTTGTAGCCAAGCAGGCTTCTTCTAAACTGGAATGAAAGAAATAAAAGCAGTTGTCTAATCTATGAAGATGGTAGATTCTGATGATGTAGCCATTTGACACATATTAACTGAACAACTAGTACATGCCAGGAGCTCTCGCTAGGTCCCAGGGAGATAGGCCTGAGTAAGTTGCAGTCTTTGCCTACACGGGGCTTACAATCTAAACGGAAAGGCACGCACCATGTAAATAATGATAGCATGCTTAGTTAGTATTATGCTTGAGAACTGGCAAGTGCTGGGGACTGAATCTGGTGGCCCAACCTGATGGTTCATCATGGAAGATTGCTGAGACCTCAAGGGCCCCCCAGGGATGCCTAGGGTCAGCCTGGGAAATGATTTAGGGGTACAGTTAATCACAGGCCATTTCTTAAGTGGTTCATGCTACTGGGATGCTGTATAGAAAAAAGAAGGTGCTGAAGAAGTGAAACGGTTAATTCTTTTTCAACGTTTTAGTGTTCAGTCCTATTTGGTGTTTAGCCCTGTCTTGGTAATGTCGCAAAATATTTGTACAATCCACCATCCTTACACCCAAGAACAAGGAATCTGTTGGGCAAAGCATAGCACTTATAAATATCCTTCCACTACAAAGTATAAATTGAATAATTCTAATAGCTAAATCAGTTATTTAACAAGTTGGAAAGACAAAGAAGAATTTTATTTTTTGTTGGAATAAAAAAATGCATGAGTAGCAATAATGGTATTGATTGAAACTAAATCTTGGAAAGAAATGCAATCTGGAAAAGGAAAGGCAATGTTATTCGATCTTTATTATCTCCATCAAAGGCTTCTGTAATTCACAGTTTCACAGCATTTTGTGAATAGCGTGGACCATTTCACAAAGCTGTAATTTACCTTAGGAAGAAAACAATAATTAACAAGGTACATCATATAGAAACAATTTTGAACTGAAAAAAATGAAACAAAATGATGAAATCCTAAAATGACTGATTTTTTAAAAGTCAAAATTTCAGTTTACCAACTGCTTAATACTTTTTTTTGTTTGTTTTTCTACTCAGAAGAAAGGCGCAGAGCTTGACTGTATGGACATGCACACCCACAAGCCAGACCAAACGCGCACAGTGTACTTCCTGCACCCAGACCCCATGGAGATAGTGTCGTGTGGTTTGCTGTATAAGCACACGCATAATAATGGCTAGATTGGGAGTTTAATTCCTGGCGTAGCATGTACTCTGTTTCATACAGAGTAAGCTACTATTACTGACTATGAGTTTTGCTTTGGTTGAGAGGATAAACTCTGCTAAAAAGTGGATTAGAACACTTTAAAATTTTAGATAGATTAAAAAAAATGAAAAACTAGAGATTTCTTGACCCACAATGAGACATAATTTCAAAGTATTAAAGCCATTACTGTTCACAGAACAATCATTTAACTTAGTTATTCTGATCATCTGTTTTCCTTCTTCATCTACTAAGAAACCTCTTGATTACAAGTGCAACATTCTTTTGAAATGTTGTTTAATCCAAAAATTAATTTAAATTTTTAAGTCATTTCATGAAACATCGTGTTTATTTTAGCATAAAAAATAATTCTGGAATTACTTGATTCCTTTTCCCTAATAACAGTGAAATGGGGTGGTTGACTTAGGCCCATTCCCCTCCTTTGACACTTCAGGGAAGCCCACACAGGCCTCTTCTCAGAATCATGCCCACAGAGCACTTTGCGTAGTGCTGAAGACATTATTCAATAAATGTTAGTAGTTCACTAATTTCACAAACTATGCAATTTTAATAAATTTGATTAGTGGTTCATTTCAAATGGAAGTACGATCAAAACTGATTTCTTAAGAAAAAACTGACTTCTTTTTTGTTTGTTTGTTTCTGTGCTTCGTTTCTATGAATACTTAGCTAGGATTTCTACTCATGTCAACCAAGTGCTAAAAAGGATGCCATCAGGTTTAATAAAGAGACATCTACTTTAATCTCTGTTTGTTACAACACCTCTAGTATAATTAATTGATACAAATTTCAATTATCCTTTAAAGCCAAAGCATAATCCAGTTCAGAAAGACATTTGCAAGTGACCTTGGTCTTTATTTTGATCAGTTACAGCTAAAATCATTCCTTTTCTTTCATCATGTTGACAACCATCCCAAGAAGCCATACCCACTGGTTGTGTAAGAGGTGAGTTGTAGCGTAAATGAAGCATTTATAGAATAGCTTAAATAAATCTAATATTTATAATTTTCTATTACGTGACTTTGGTATGTTTTGAATGTCTATCTATCTATTTATCTATCTACCTGTCTAAATATCTATCTATCCCTGTACCTCCCTCCTAGGATTAAGTTAGCCATACTTATCATATTTATCCAAGAGAGTGTGGAAAGGTATGTAAAACAGCATATTTTATTCCGGGCCACCTTGCAAGGAAACTTGATTCTTCAGTGAAATAGAGGAAGGGTCTGCTAAAGAAGCATAATGATGTCTTACAAGTAAGCCACAGCGGTAACATTTAGTAGAGGAAGTGAAGAATTTATTTTTCAGCTGAAACTCTGAGGAAAATTTTTAGGTAGAAGGGGGAAGGTATAATTATGCGGTTTGGAATTTGGCCAGGGCACTGGAATTCATGCCTCTTCACTTTCAAGACGTGTCACACACCCTTTAATTACCCGAAGTGGATCAGACCCTCTGTTTTCTGTCTATCCCATCAAAAAGACAACACGTTTTGTTACCCCAAAGAGGCATTTACCCAATGCCTCTTTGACTTTTAAATTTTACTGAGTAGTACACGTAAATCATCTTAATCTCTCCTACTGAAATATTTTCTTCCTTGAAATTCTGACTTACAAGGATGGCAAGGTGGGGCCCTGCCACACTTCCGCAGTGGGTGACTCGAGGTGTCCGTGGGGCTCTCAGGCAAAGGCCTGAGGCTACTGTCTGCCAAGAACCAAACTGCCGGGGCTTGATGTTGCCCTCAGACACGTATGGGCTGTAAAAACTTGGATGTATTATTTACCCTTAACTTGAGCTTCCATGTCATCACCTATAAAATAATCAAGTCATCTTTTTTTTATATAAATGAGATAGGGTTCAAACAGTTTAGTCTCATAGTTGGAAATAGCCAACAGTTAACAAACAGTAAGTATTATGATTTTCATTTCCAGGGCCTTCTTTAGGTCTCTTAAAACTCGTACATAGTAGGCTTTGTCCAATGGAGTCCAGTTAAGGAATATAAATTACAGCCTGACTGTGAGGAGCTTTGTATGTCAGTCTAAAAGTTTAGATCATTATCCTGTAGGCCAAGGGGAGGGAACCAGTGAAGGGGTCTAATCAAGGAAATGACAAGATGACATTTGTGAATTAGAAATAGGGCTCTGGTTACAGGGTGGAAGAAGGACATGGGCTAGAAACAGTCTCAAATACATTGCCAACTCGTCTGTCTCCTAAAAGCAAGTGTGAATCTAATTTAATCTCAGTTATTGAATTGTCCTACAATGCTTTGATGCCCTCATTGTCCTTTGAGAGATGTAATAGACTTTTTTTCCCTCTTTATATAAAATGACCCCAAACCTCTATTCATTTTTTTCCTATATCCCTTCCCCCAAGCCAGGCTGTTTTAGCTTTCTGCGTCCACATTTCAACATGCTTATTTGTTATGTTTCCACTTCTTATTTGTTACTTCTAAGCTATTGTGGGCAGAGGATTCAGATAATCAAACTTGTTAGGACTCTGTAGAAAACAATATTTGCTTTGCTAACAGGATTAAGATTTTAATACAGAAATATTTCTACTTACCAAAACCCAATTCATTAATTTTTATTGATATAAAAAAAAAAGTGACAGACGAAGGGAAAAGTGCCACAACTGTGACCATCACCAAGAGCCACTCAAATGTTCTCCCTGTGATGAAGGAAAAATGGAACAATGTCACTCAAGTTTCCGTAAGGTGATGCCCTGCCCTCAAGCAAAGGAACTACGAATCAAGTCTTCCTCCTGCCTCTTGTTTCTCTGCTATAAACCCAGGCCTTTCTAGCAATGGTTCTTTATCCTTATATGCAGACCAGAAACACACACTATTTTTTTCATACCAATGATTCTTTTATGGCAAAACACCATTGATTTCCTGGAAATGTTTATGGCATTGTGTTGGAGGTTAACATGTACGTATTATCTCATGAAAATATTAGAAAAAGCAGGTCATTGATTTAGGGGGCCTAATGTGAACTGTGAGCATTGTAGGCAACCCCAATAATGCCAGTACCAGGAAAACAGAATAGAAATGGAGCTTGTCAAGTCTAAGGCAAGGCTCAGATACTGACAGTGAAGGTGTAAGTCCAGGGCTGAGACGTCAGCTCCATGCTCGATTAAGGTCCTGGGTCAGGAACAGAAGGACAAGCACAGAAGGGACAAGCAAAAATATCCAGTATGGTCGGAGGTAAGGGAAGCTGACGGACAAGGAACAGAGGACACGAACACGGGTGCTCTGAAATCCAAGGGAACAGTCAGGAACCTAGAGGAAATACAGGACTGAAGAAAAAGGAGAACATATTTCAGAGAACAAATCTGGGCTGTCAGAACCTAGATTCCAGTAAGGAAGAACAGTTTCTTTCTCATTCCATAGTCTCTCTATACTTTCTTGCGGACAATAACCAGAGAGCTATGGCCCTCCTGGACACTCTCTGTTAGTGTCACTGGTTCAACTTACTGTAGAAGTTAAAAGTGGAGGCAGGAGAGGCAGCTCCTTCTGGCACGAGCCTTGACACTGAGGAGCTGGACTGTGGAGAGTGACAGTGCTGGGAAAGTGTCCTAGAATGGTGAGGGGGCTGGCCCAGCTGCAGGGTGAGAGGGGCAGCAAGGGCTCCTGAGGTCTTGGGAGAGGTGTCACTCCACCAAAGAAGGATGCAAGAGCACCAAAGGAACTTACACTTTATAATGTTGCCAAAGGCCTATCCCTAGTTTTAGAATTATTAACTGCTTATTAAACCCTCCACTTTGAAACCTTTAATAAAGGAATACACAGGAATACACTGCCAAGCCCCATAGATCTTCTCAAAAGACAGCTCCTCAAAAGTCCAAATGATGCATGAGTCATCAGTAATAAAAGTGGTGCTATGTTCTGTGAAAGTCTGTGCTTGGAAATCGATATGTGACGTTTTCAAAAATCTTGTATAGTTTCTCACAAGTCATGCAACAATAATGCATTAATCGTGCTTCAGAATAACTCCTCAAATCTGTTACCATTAAAAACAGTTGTCTGTCTTGAATAGATGCTCAATTTTGAATCACAATAGCTCCACTTTCAAATATGAGACAGCTGTAAAAAATTATGTGTATGTACACATTTATGTACAACAGCCCCTTCAAAAAGAATTCTCTATAGAAAAATATCAATCTGTTCTTCAAAGACATGATACAATAGTCTGGTATATATACATATATATAATTAATCCACATAATTTATCTGATCATTTGTGTTTGAGAGTCTATTATGTTTAATTTAACCAGTATATTTAGTTATAGGAATAAGCTTCTATATATAAGAAGCAATGAAGAATAACAGTACTTAATTCTTCCACTGAAATGATTTCAGTGCAAATTAATGAAATTCAGGTCTGATATTTCAAAAAGGAGTCATCATACCTGCAAAACAATCTCATACATAACCAACAACCAAACCCTTCCTTCCTCCCTTCCTTCTTCCCTCCCTCCCTCTCTTCCTTCTGTCCTTCCTTCCTTCCTCCTTTCTTCCTTCCTTCCCCCCTTATTTCCTCTATCTTTTTTTCCCTCTCTCTTGTTCTTCCTCCACCAGAAATTTTATTACGCAATAAAGAACCAGTGTAGACCAACCAGTTAAAAGTTATGCGTCCCATAAATCTCTCTTGGATGTCCAATAGGATGCAAGGTGCTGTGAGAGGTACAGCCACAACTGTGGCCTAGACACAAAAATTACTGTCACTGTACATAGGCTAGTGTGGATCCAGACAAGTGGAAAGGACCTTTCAATACACCATGAAGAAGCTCAGGGCTCATGATTTGCTATAGGAAAGTCACAGAATCTATACTTAGGGGTGAGGAAGACTTCCTAAGATAGCGACACCTCAGTGGAGACATGTGAATGAATAGAACTCACTGCTTTTATTGGAATGGGGGTGAGAAGAAGGAAGAAAACGTGCTTGAGACAGAGAAAATATGTGTAAAAACTCAGAAGCAAAAAACAACATGAAGAATACGAAAATATTGTGGAGATGGATGTCTGCAGCTAGGTAGGTCAGTGGGCGACGGCATGTTGCACAGTGGTGAGGGATGAGGTGAAGAGAGGTTTTGTTATAAGTGCTGTGGAGTTTGAACTTTATTCTAAGAAAAGTATAAGTAGAAATGCTCATGAGTATGTATATTTAATCATGTCCAGGTTACCTAAGGACCTAGAGGGCCTCCTAACCTGTTTTTAAGTGCATCCTGGTGAACATCAAGACTAGTTTTTGCAGCAGGGAGGTCAAGTTTCAGTTTTCTGCATGTATCTGTCCAATTTTCCCAATACAATTTATTGAATAAACTATCTTTAGTCCATGGTACTTGCTTGCTTCCTCTGTCAAATATTAATTGACTATAAAGGTGTGGGTTCATTTCTGGGCTCTCTATTCTGTTCCATTGATCTATGTGTCTATTTTTATGCCAGCACCATGCTGTTTTGATTACTATGGTCTCATAGTATAGTTTGATATTAGGTAGCACGATTCCTCCAACTTTATTCTTCTTCCTCAGGATCGCTGTTGCTATGCAAGGCCTTTTGTGGTTCCATATAAATTTTTGAAATATTTGTTCTAGTTCTGTGATATATGACATTGGAATCATAATAAGAATTATGTTGAATCTATAGATTGCTTTGGATAGTACGGAATTTTTGTTAAGTTTGTTTGATTATCATGCAGCCTGCGAGTCATTAAGTAGCTGCAGGCCTGGTGGCCATACTCAATGTAACCCAAAGCTGCTCAACCAAGGGCACTGTGACTTTGTATCACTGAGGCTGAAACAAGGTTGTACTGGTCCGTGTCTACACCCAAGGCCAACATTCGGGAGCTGCCGATAGATTACTGAACCTTAAGGTTATCAAGACCAACTACATTGTGTAGATGTAGACGTGAACAAAACCAACTCCTTCTCTGCGATCCGGATTTTATGTCATTTTTAAAGTTTTATTCTGTGAACCTCACTGCCCTTAGCAACCATATCAAAGCTTTCTAGTGGATGATTATCTGTGTTCCTTAAAATGGAGCCATAAATATTTTTGTTAGCAATAGCCAGAGTGACATGGTAACCGAGATAAATATCAGGCTGGTAATAGTGCAGAATATAAGTAATCATCAGTTGCAAGACCACCGGAAGATATGGACCAGGGTGTTACTTCATTCTTCGTCCCTCAGTCCTGTCAGTCATTAGTACCTGAGTTATATTGTAAATAATGTACGATAATGGGGTCTGTTAGCAGAGAATAACTCCCAAAACTGCTAGGCCATCTGTCCACTCCGCCCAATCCTCCTGTAAGGAAATCACCCTATAATAAATTCTGTTACATTCTGTGGAGTTGCCTGATTTACCTTTTGGTCCGAAGATACCTTGTGTTATGGTGGCCCTTAAACAATTGCCCCTCTATTGGACACGTATTCATATGAGTTTAAAAAATATATTTCAAAGAAAAAGGTGTAAATATTTAGTTAAGAATTTTTCTACATAATTTTGCTTTGAATATAATTTAAATGAGGACAGTTATTATGTCATATTATTTATAGAAAATTAAGTTTTGCCACTGAACTGTACGTTTCCTAGATTTGTAAATGAACAAAGCTGATGACATGCCTCTGTTTTTCATGTAGAGAACATAAGAAAAATAAATCACAGAGAACCTTATATATACATGTAAGTGTCCCAAAGAAAATGCTAATAAGCAAAGAGAAGGCCCAAAGCCAGGTGCCTTAGAATAGGAAACCAGGGGCTCAAATTGTTCACAAGAAAGCGAATCCACCTTAGTCTGGGGCTGACAGGTCAGGAGAAGCAAAAAGACAAAAGATGATCAGAGGTGTAAGAAAGAAGAAAAATGAAATGTGAGAAAGACCGCATAAGAAAACACACCTACTTTTAATCAGATCCTCTGCATTTTCCCTTACAGCAATGTTCCATTTGGCTGGGCAGTTCGCTAACTGATTGATTGCATATGCCACCTTCTCGGTAACTTTCCTCTTAAATTATCCTTGGTTTGAATATTTTTTGGAAACTTTCAGTAAATGAAAACATTGTTGGTCCGCCTTTTGAGTAATTTCTATCATAACCTTAAAGTTTAAGGATTTAAAAAACTTTTTAAAATTGCAAATAAATAGCTTATATGATCTATAAATATTTTATAACCATTCATTCAAGAAATTCATTCAAGAAAGACAGTTGACTGCTTCCAGTGTGCCAGGCCCTATTTCAGGCCCTGTTCTCACTGGCTTTCAGTCAAGTGACCATGAACATCTTTATTTAACTATCAAGTAACATTCGCTGTTTTAAAAACATGTCAATAAATTTTATTTTAGAAGTTTTAGACCTATAGAAAAGTTGAAAAGATAGAGCAAAGAGTTCTCATAGACGTTTCACTCAGTTTCCCCATTGTGAACATCTTACCTTGCTCTGGCACACTTGTTACAACTAAGGACTTAATATTTGTATGTTATCATTACCTAAACTCCACACTGTATTTGACTGCACTTCTTTTTCCCTGTTGTCCTTGCACTGTTTCAGGATCTCATACCGGACACATACATTTAGTTTTCATGTATCCGTAGGCTCCTCCCAGCTGTAACAGTTGCTCACACTTTCCTTGTTTTTAATGACCTTGAGACTTTTGAGGAGCACCGACTAGGTGTTCTTCAATGTCAGTTTCTCTGATGTTTTTATTACAGTGAGACTGGGGTTATGAGTTTTGAGAAGAATGTCACAAAGATGAGTGTCCTTCTCATAACAGTATGTCAGAGGGCATATGACACCAAAGTGCCATTGCGCTGCTGATGTCAATCCTCGCCAGTTGGCTAAGGTAATATTTGCCAGGTTCCTACATTGTGAAGTTATTGTTCTTCCCCTTTCACCTTCTATTCAATAAGTGAATCACTAAGTCCAGCCAACACTTAAGTGTGGGGTGAGGTGGGAATGGGCATAAGTTAAGTTCCAACTCCTGGAGTAGGAATTATCTACATATATTGTTTGGAATCCCTACATAAGGAAAATATGTTCCATTTCTTTATTTAATCATTTATTTATATGGACTAATGTATATTTGTTTTATACTTTGGGCTAGTATCCAATAATATGTTATATTTTTTGTTGTTGATGTAATCATTACAGCTTTGGCCATTGGGAGCTCTTCCAAGTTGGCTTCTGTGTTCTTTGATCTGTCCTTTTATTGTGCGAGCATTTTCTTACTTTCTGGTATGGTTAGCATAGATAGCTAGATATTAATAAAGGAAGGAAGCAAAGGGAATCAGACTTTATTAAGCATAATAAAACTGCAGAGCATGAGCCTACTTGCTTCGCCAGGAAGTTATAGTTCCACACACTCTCCAGGGAACCACCGGTGTCTTCCCAGCAGACCACCGGGAGAAGGGATCGAACAATAAAGTAGGAGGTAAGCACATATGCAGTGGGAGCCAACACGGTGACCAGAGGCCTGTCAGTCTAGCCTGAAAAAGAGAAACGGACTGGTCAGGGGGTGGACTCAACAGAAGCCCATGAAAACTTAGGAAATTGACTGGTTTTTTGGAAAAAGCTCCTGGTCCTTCCCAAGCCCGAGATAATATAATCCCAGGGAACAGAGCCCTTCTCTCTCTCTCTCTCACCCAGCAACACACACAACAATGCGGGTCTATCAGCCAACCAGGGTCCACAGTGCACTGCGTGGGTTCCAAAGGACTAAGCTGTAACACAGCACAGACTCTCTGGATATTGGCCCTGTTTCTGGTCTGAATTTTCCGTGGTGGGCAGAGAGATATGGGATGCTGAGAACTCAGGAGGGGTACTCTCTTGATTTTGCATCTGCTACAAATAAATCTTGCCCCACCTCATCCTCCCTTGTGGGTGTTGTGGAATGCTGTCCTTGTGACACCCCAAGAACTCCACTTCTGCAGCAAAGTACCACAAGATACCCAGTCCCTTTTTGTGTATTTCCTGGGCTGGGGAGCCATAGAATCAATCAGCTTACCAATGAGCCCTGGTTCCTTTTATTAAAGAATAGAATTAAAAACCAAGAGAAACAGTCTTCATTGTAATATTGTAGAGTCTGGTTTTGCCTTTGCAAGACTTTTTTTAAAGGCCTAATCTGTCTTACACAAGAAAAATTAGCTTTTCTACTGCTAAAATGCTATAAAATAGCTAAAGGATTTTTTTTTCTGTGAACAATAGAGAACAAATGGGCATTTGGTTAGATAGCCAATGGGAATAATATTTATTATTTAAACAATTTCAAAATATTAATGAAAAATTATTTTTAAAATATTCTTATTAACAAAAACCTTTGAAAATTTTGACCACAGCTGGAGCACCCAGATTACTACAAACTCAACCACCATTTGGCTCCTAATTTCTGATGGAATATAGAATAAAGCAAATATGAAAAACAGACATTTGTCATTTGGTTTTCATTTATAAACCCATCTTTATTAGATCAATAAATACTTTAATTTTTGAAGTAATAAATACATCTCCCACTTATTTCAGACTATTCATTCTGCTAATTGCTTCATACACTCTATACTCATTTGATAATGGGCTAGATGTAAAATTTGATACCAGAAGCCAAAATCATTTGCAGAAAACAAAACAAAATCCTCCTCACCTCTACCTCATTCTAAATAATTAAAAGCAAAAGGCAAATGTTGGATTTTAATCCTTTTTTAAAAGCTAGGTATATTTAAGGAAGAACATAAGCAGGTGAAAGTTTGGAACAAAATACAATTCTTGAACCTTAGAAAGGGTTAAGCCATACTCTTTAATCTTCAGAGGAAAGAACTGGAGTTGACAGTCCTGGAAGCTTTCTCACATCTTCATCCTGCTGGTGAATGGCAGACATCAGACTGGAATCCAAGGCTCTTGGTTTCCTGTTCAACGTACTTTCTTCTAATCCTGTTCTCTAAGTCAGCTATGCAGGTCAATGTGGTATCAGAGTAC